>QEPC01013938.1:4921701-4936396 GCA_003113815.1 Sphenodon punctatus
GGGGGGGGGGGGACTCTTCTCCCTGTTGACCAGCTGACTGTTAGTGGAGGATAGGAAGGCACCCCACACTGCATGACCCAGATTGGGATTTGCAATGAGGGGGAAAGGAGGAGGGAGGAAACCCATGGGCCATATCCAGGCAAGTGCAGACTGTGCAGCTGCACAGGACCCCTTGTGCCTGGGGGATGCCACAGACCTCCCTCCCCAGTACATGGGGTCCATGAATAAAGTTGAAATGACAGTGTGGAAAATACAAACCCAGTCCAGTCTATGGAATTGGCCAGTGCAGCAATCCAGGAGCTCCCCCAACAATAAGTAAACTAGAAATAATAACATATGCCCATGATAATGGTTAATTACCGTAACATTTTCTTTATTCTAATGGGTGAGTCATTAGGTGAAAACAAAGTGCCTCCCCACACATTACCCACTGGTTGTGTGGGTAATGTACGGGGAGGTGCTTGTGTGTTTTCACCCAGTGTGTCTGTCAAACCTTTCTCTGTTAGCAGGGGGCCCAGGATCATTTTGCACATGGCTCCAATTTCCCTGAATCTAGGTCTGGGGACACCCAAGGTGTTTTAGGATTTGAACCTTCTCAGGCTTGGGGCTGTATTTAATGATATAAGTTTCAAACCTACTCTTAACTGTCTTGGGAAACTTATCGTTTTAGTTTGTGTAGTAGAAATGCGGGGGGAGGGGACGGGCGGGGAGGTACTTCTTGCATTCCATGAAACCCATGTAACTGAAAACCTTTCCCCGCTGGCATTCCATATGCTCATTAATTATGACATGCCCTGGTGGGGAGTGGACCGAGAGCAGGGAGCAGTGATAGGAAACATCTTAGGGGAAGGCGCTGGAGAGATGGAGGGATTAGCTCAAATCAGTAGTGACCGAACTTCACTTATGGGAGGACCATGCTGGCGATTTGGCAGGAGCCTAAGAGCTACGCTTAATGTATAAAATAGGCGTGATCACGGATTCATCCAGAGAAACTACAGGTCCCAGAGGAGCAAGATAAAATGGCCCATCATGCACGCCTCCCAATATTTTTTGAGCAGCCGAAGAGCAGCAAGCTCTTGCCCATTGACCAATAAGCCCCACCCATAAGCGTTGTCCCCTCATGCACTTTCCATGCAAGGAAGGTATCTCCCAACAGTCCAAGTGCATAAAGAGGAACAGATGCTCTCCTCCTTGTCAATCCATTATCGCAGTGTTGTCTTCTCAAATGCTTTTCCTAGTAGGAAGCAATCTGGAAAAAGGTGTCTGAGGCTTAAATACCTCTCTCTCTCTCTCTCTCTCCCGAAAGAGGGACTTTGACCCCGTAAAAGAGGGATAGAGGCATTCAGCACCCAAAGATGGACTGTTCCTCCTAAACAGAGACTGTTGGGAGGTGTGCATCATGGCGGGTTCTAGTGTTTCCATGTGTTCCATAGTGATTCGGGCTTTATACTCCATTTTGCAACTCTGGGTGTTTTCAGACGTGACGGAGCGGCTTCGCTCCGTCACGGAAACAACCCTGAGATTCCCTGCCAGGATCACTCCGGCACGGCCAACAGACGTGCCGACTGATCCCGGCGGGGAATCAGGGAGGGGGCGGGGCTGAGCGGCGCAATGTGCAGGGGCACAACCCCGCCCCCCCCACGCTCCCCCACCTCCCACCCTCTGGGGAGATGGGCGGGCGCTGTGGCCAATGCGGCTGCAGCGCCTGCCCGATTTGACCACAGCCCAGAATCCCACCAGAGATGGCGGGGAGCCCCAGAAGCGTGGTTGAAATTGACCCCATGTGGGAATTGACCGTGACGAACATCTGGCGGCCGCCAAACAGACGTTCAGGGCACTTTGACCCCATGTGGGTATTGACGGAGGTTCACTGTGATCTTGGAACGTCTGAAAATACCCTCTGTGGGCTGCCAGAGAAATGCTGCTATCACTACAGGAGGGGCCCAAGGCACCAAGAGTGGAATCAGGTTCCTCTCCAAATTTGGGGAATGTTAGGAGCTAGCTGCAAAATACACTCAGGATCTAACTGTGGTTTCCAAAGTTTGAGGGCTGCTTGGATCAGATCCATATTATAATATTCCCAGGCGGATTGTTATAGAGTTATTTAAATATCTCTGTGTTATGACTAGATAGCTCTGGAAATACCACCTACCATCTCTGCTAGTCCTAATAGCAAAAGCTGAAATGATTATTCAGGCTGTAGCCAATATTTGTCAGATATGGTTGCTTCTCTTTATGTGGATGAGTTTTTGGTGGCCCTTGGCAAGTCTCCCACAAATGATACAGATGCCCCCAGCCAATACCACTGGAGAATACTTCTTGAGGAGGGAAATGGGAGGCCAGGATCATAATTCGTAGCTACGCAGCCACACTACAAACATCCTCTCAGCCAGATTCAGTCTGTGAACCCCTAGTGCAAAGTTCTTCCACCAGCAGAATGGCTAGCCTCCTTTTAATTCAACCACCAGAGAAGGGGTTGACAGGCTTCCTAAGAGAGAACCACAGCCACTTGGTAGAAGCCTGATCTATTGTTTTCAATGTGACTCAGTAGCTAAGTTTTCAGCCAGTTGTGTTAGAGTCCTGGAGTCTAGTCCTCCACATGACCTTGTGTGACCTCTCTCTTAGTCAACTTGCAAAATGAATTGGCAGCTCACATTTCCGTATGTTCTGGAGTAAGAGAGCAGGGCCTTGCTTAAAGTCAAGTGTGAACAAAAACATCAGGAACATAAGCCACAGGATTTTCCCACTCCAACATTCTCCAACATTACACACACACTTTGAATGTCGTCACACCGAACACTTGCCACTAGTTTGGTGGCAAACACACAGCAGTGTTAGCTCTGTATAAGTGACCTGCTACCAACCTGACTACCACTGGCTTGCTCCTTGTGTAATCCTGCGAGAGTTGCCGACTTGCCGTCATGCATAAAGGAACCAGCAGGATTTGCCAGGGTGAAGAGAGCCCCACCAGAACTTGCTTCACCCCTCAAGAGCCTTCAAGGTAAAATGCAGTGAAGTGAGGGGGTCTAGTGGGCCTATGAGGAGTGTCCATATCATGAACCCATGCCATGGACCCACCCTCTGTCCTTGAGTGCCTACCCTCATTGCCACTTGCTTCCCCCGAGTTCAGTCTTTTAGTGCTTGAGGGCTGGAACTAGGTCCACAGCTCAGATCCAGGAACTGGAAAAAGGAAAAATAAAAACTAGCAGAGGGTCAGATTTGGCCCACAGGCCAGAGGTTCCCCTACCCTTGCTTTAATGTCTTGCAGTTGACTTACAGACTCCCATAAAGATATTTTCATGTGCTGGACAAGTGCTTCAGTGTCTTAAACCAAAATTTGTTCTTGGCAGCATTAATAGAAATTGCAGACATGGATTCTTACAGCAACCTCTTGATAGAAAGTAACTGGAAATACTCTGTGAGTAAATTGCTATTTCAGGGAAGTCTTTTCCACATAGTTGGACCAGTGCTTAGTTTTGCTGTAATAAACTTGCAGAAGTATTTGAGCAATCAACTGTGCTCTACAGGAAGAAACAGCAGTAAAAGGAGGTTTCTAGTTGCTAGTACATTGAATAATAGTATATATATACACATCTAAAATCCCTTGTGCAGATCTAAGCTTAAGTTAACATTTAATGTTGCATCACATCCCATTTCTACATCAAAGTGTTGTGTTAGAAGAACTATGCACTCAGTCCCAGGATGAGACTGAGAAATGGCTTCTGATATATGATATTCTGAAAATTGAAGTGATCAGGATGTATGTACCAAGAGGAAGCCATTTTTAGACTATTAATTATTATTATTATTATTATTATTATTAGCATTAGCATTAGCATTAGCATTTGTACCTGGCGCTTTACAGAACAATAAGATAGACGCGGTCCCTGCCTACGGTTTACAATCTAATAGTAATAGTTCCCCGGAGATGTATTGTTTAGAGTGATTACTGAATAGGACAAGTTAGCTTTAATTAAAACTAATAGTACTAAGCTTGGATCAGTGTGTTTCAACCAGAGATCTCAAAATGCTTTAACTGAAACACTCAAATCACTTACTCCAGACTAGTCCCATTGAAGTCAATGGGATTACTCCTGAGAAAGTGGTTTGAGGGTTGCAGCCTTTATAAGGTGGTAGCACAGAAAGTGACTTGTCAAAAGCCGCCCAAGAGATCAGTGGCAGAGCTAAGATTAGGATCTAGGTCTCCTGAGTCCCAATCTTTAATTTATGCTTATGGACCTAAAGCATACAGATGTTTTAAAAAAAATACTTAGAAGGAAAAGAACATTCCAATAGGAACTACTTATCTAGACTGGTTAACAAGAAAGAAGACACTGTTTGCCTTGTTAATGGTCCATGTAACAGGCTTTGAGACTCAACAGAAACCCAAGACTGAACAAAGATATTTTCCCAGACTCCTAAAAGTGGCATCACCATTGGATCCCAACTGCAAATGACTACTTTTTAAAAAGGAGACAAACCCTAATAGACTGTTATGTCTGGTACATTCTTAAAAAAAAACACAAGCTCAAACATTCAATTTTGGGGTCTGTCTGAGTCACAGATATTGCCACCAATTTCAGACGCAAGTGGTTTTGGTAAGACAGGCCAATGGAAAAATTGCTCACAATCTCTATGTTTCTATTAAAAGCTAACATCTACCCTGCAAAACAATGGAATGCACATAGCATAGTAAGAAGCAAAATAAGCCAATAGTGGAAAAGAAACCCTAAGATATTATTATCCATGGATCTGTCCAAAGGGTGTGTGATGAAACATTTTAAGTTAAGCAAGAACGTGCATTTGAGTGATATAAAAGAGTTTGCTCAAGTTAAGGGCCGGCATCACATCCAATTTCTACATCAGACTGTTGGGCTAGGACTTTACACTCTGCCCCAGAATTTACCCAAACTCTTGTGTGCTCTCTCACACTGAGGCTGAAAGAAATGTATTTGTATTTTGTATTTGTGATTATGATTTGCATATTTGTTCCCATGAATGATGTTCCAAATTTGGTCTTCAGCATTGTTGCAAAGTTTGTATCTTTATTTCTTTTTTCGCCTTTGCTTTGGTATTTTGGTACTCCATATATTGGCAACACTATTTGGTGGGGTTTTGAATTTTTGAATGTGGATGCCACAAGTCCTTCAATGTGATGTAATGGAACAATTGAACGTTAACATTTTAAAATCCAAAAACTACCATCAAAACGAATGAAGTACCAAATACCAAAATACTGAAGTAACCAAAATACCAAACACAAAATAAAATAAAACCAAAATTTGAAACTGCAAACAAAGCTGGAAGCAAGTCTCGTTTTGTAGCAGCTTTGGTAAACCAGATTTGAATATATCACATTAATTGAATATTCATTCCAGCTCGACTCTACATCCACATCTGTGAATGTGAATCTTCTCCTATTGACCAGACTTTGGACAATGAACTGTTGAGCATTAAAGGTGTTCATGTGGTGTCCCTACTTCCCAGGGAAGAGTAAAATCCCTCATCTGAAAACAATCCCTAGTAGACCCACTAGTCATTTTAGAGAGTGTATGGTTGCTGTGTTGGTTCCAAATGTAAGAGATGGAGACAAAGGGTGTTTTTAGATGGATCTGGGTCTGGCCATCCCTGGAAGCTGCTCCAAGTGTGGCTAGACCCATGTTCCCCACGTCCAGCCCCACCCAGGATGGGTTTACACAGACCTGGTGGCTGCTGCAGCACATAGTCTGCCCACATGGTGCCCCTCTCCCCCACACAATAGAGTTGCGAATGGATTGCCAGATGAAGCTCTAGGCTGCTGCTTGCAACTCTATGGCATTGCCCAGGAATGCCAAGACAAAAAAAAAAAAAAAGGAAATATTTTTATGTGAAAGCATGTTGAGCCAACATGAAAGCGTTAAAGTGAAGGGGAGCAGAATTTGATATTTCATTTTTCATTTCATTTTTAATTTGTATCCCGCACTCTCCCGCCCAAATTGGGCATATTTACTCAAAGGGTGTCAATAAACTCAGGAATAAATGTGTGTGCATGTTGCATGCACCTACATATATTGTGCGTCAATAAACGGCCAGCCAGTTATGCGGTAGCCTCTCTTTTTTTGTTGCCACCATGTACCCGACCCCAACCCTCCCCCTCCCCCCCGGTGTGGATATCCCATTTTGCGCTCCTCATGCAATGCATTGTGGTTCTTGTTCAGCGAGCAGCAACTGGTCAAGTGGCTAGTTGGTCAAATGGTCAAGTTGGCAAGAAGCAACTGGTCAAGTGGAGCTGCAGCGGCCATCCACGGAGCAGACGAACAGCAGGTGGTGCTCCGGGATGTTCCAAAGCACCACAAGTGGGGCTGGAGCGGAGTAGACAGCCTCTGCCCTGCCTACACATCTGGCACCCTGCCTTTAGATGGACAAGCCACCCAGAGGTGCGGCAGAGGAGAAGTGCGGCTGCCATCCATCTGTTTACACCCAATGTAGTTCAGATGATACTTTGTTGGGCAAACGTCTGTTAGTGGGGATGTAGTGCATGGATCTGGCCTGGGTAAGTCCCTGCAGGATCTCTTCTCCACCAAAGCCACTCCATTAGGGACCTGGCTCTCCACTGTATACATTTATTTAGAGTTCTCCGCCATTACATACCTATTCCCAAGTGCCAGGCATCACTCTCTGGCCTTCCTCATAATCTCCTGCTGTCCAGCCCCACTCCAGGGCTGCTACTTCCGGAAGGGCTATTCTTCAAAGTCCCTGCTGCTCCAGGCCCTGTTGGTCAAGCACAATCCCTCCTGGAACCAACTTTGGGGCAGAGTCCTTTCTGGCTAGGGTGGCCAGATATGCAAGTTTTAGAGGACACATGAGAAATACAGGTTGCAGGGCAGCATTAGAGTCAATGAATCCCTGCAACCTGTATTTCTCATAAGTGTTCTCTAAAATTTGCATATCTAGCCACCCTACCTTTGGCTCTTGCCCCTTGAGCTTTTAGGAGACTGAGCTCGCCCTCCTACTACCTCTCAGCTCTCTTCCCTGCTGAGCTCTGGGCTGGCCCCAGCCATGCCCAGCTCAGCTGCTCTCCATTAGCCCACTCTGCCTGGCCTATCTGGTTAGCACTGCTGCGGTGTCTTAGGCACTGGGGATTTTCAGCCGTGCTGGGCCTCCCGGCTCACCACGCTGAACCCCCAATCCCGGTCCATGATCAGGCCAGCCGTCCTTTAGACGTGCCGGCCTGGTTACTGTAGGGAATCTGGGAGGGGGCGGGGCCGAGCGACGCCCCCACCCACCCACAGACGCTTGCCCTTAGGGAAACAGGCAGGCGTAGCAGCCAATGAGGCCACTGCGCCCGATCCTGTCCCGTGGTTAGGGCCTGATTCCAGGATGGGGATGGGTAACA
Organism: Sphenodon punctatus; assembly: GCA_003113815.1. Classification (NCBI taxonomy): domain Eukaryota; kingdom Metazoa; phylum Chordata; class Lepidosauria; order Sphenodontia; family Sphenodontidae; genus Sphenodon; species Sphenodon punctatus. Next base: position 4,929,077 of record QEPC01013938.1, read on the forward strand.
GTCATTAGCCGCAGCCATTCCCAGCCCCATCCCAGATCGTGGCCACCCTAACCACGGTTCTGGAGGTGAGGCCGGCCTTACCTCCAGAACCGCAGTCAATTTGATCCCAGCCGGGTGTTCACTGTGGTGAACATTTGGCCTGGAGCAAACAGACGTTCCCACGATCGCTGCCACCACACTGAATCCACTGTGGTTCAGTGTGGTTAGCAGCGATTTCATAACGTCTGAAAATACCCACTGTCCTGTCTCCGTATAGTGCCTGCCCTGCTTGTGCTACCTCAGGCCAGTGCTATCCCTCTTAAAGGGCCGGGCAGCCCTCCTGGCTACACCCTGTTACAGCATTTGGTCCACAGGACCCTTCCTCAGGCATCTCAGTAGTTCTGACTTTCAGATACCTGAGGAAGGGCCCTGTATAGCCCAAAAGCTGGCATACTCTCACCGACAGAAGCTGGTCAAATAAAAGCTATCATCTGAACTACTTTGTCTGCAGCACTAAGCATTGGCAGATTGGAAGTATTGTGTTTAGGGGGACTGAAGGACCCACCATTTGGAACGGTCACTGGCTTGAATTTAGCTGGGCTGACAGTCACCAAAAATCATTACTGTCTGATCCTTGGCTGGCAGTTTATCTGAACTAGACTAGGTGATCTCAGAGCAGTTTGTAGCACAAGGAAAGGGCCTTCAGTGTCTGCTTGGAGAAGCCACTTAGTCTCTCTGGCTGCAGTCCTAAAGCCACTTCTTCCAGTCAATGGCAGTATTATTCTGTAGGAAGCGGTATCAGAGTTACAGCCACAGTGACTCAATTTTGTAAACTTACCACTGTGGTACCTGGCAGCCCCAGTCATTAATTTAATTAATTAATTATTTAATTTTTATACCACACCCCCATGCCCTAATGGCAGCCCGGGGCGGTGAACATCAAATATAAAATACATAATAAAAATCACATTTAAAATCCCCACTTAAAAAGTCCAACCCCCCCCCCCATACCCTTACAAACAAAAAACAGAAAAAACATAGAACCCCACCCACTACCCATCCCCCTCACCAAACGCCTGGCAAACCAACCAGGTCTTCCATCTTTTGTGAAAGGAGGGGAGATCCGGCGAGAGGCGAATCTCCACTGGGAGGGAGTTCCATAGCTGCAGCACAGTCACCGAGAATGCCCGCTTGAATGTGGCCACCCAGGAAACCTGGGGGACTTCCAAGCAGGCATCCCCAGCTGACCGCAGAGGCTGATCCAGGATGCGAGGGGTGAAGCAGCCTCATGGACCAGAGCCCTGGTGTAGTTGGTGCTGTCTATACATGTAATAAAAAGGAGCTCCCTGCTCCAAGGTGCTTACAGTTTTCAGTTCCAAGGTAAAAACAGCACTTCCCTACCTCACAAGAAAAGAAATGCCATTATACTGACTGAGTGTCCATGACCATGATTCACCCTGACCAATCACACACTTCAGCGTAGCCCCCAGTGATGATTTGAAAGCGAGGCACAGCCAATGGGGAAAGCTTTTGTTGCCAACTGCTCATGCTGTGCCTATTCTACCAGTATAGCCTAGTGTTCATTTTGAACATGGGAGACCAGGGTTTAAATCCTGTTTAAGTCACAGTCTCTCAACCTCAGTTTCCCTCTCTGTACAATGGGAATAATAATGACCTACCTCAGAGGGTTGTTAAGGATGAGCTTGCAAAAGATTGTAAAGCATTTTGAACACCAAAAACCCTATAGAAATAATCCAAAATAAAATTTCTCTGGGAATCGGCTGGTTTCACAAAGTATCTAGCAATACTAATGTACATAACAGCAGGAATAAATCCCATCAATGCAATTACAGAATGCAGAGATAGTGATCCCCCCCCTAAACTTTCTTAGGAACCCTTTATGACCCTCTGAAAACACTACCAGTCCCATCATTTTGGCTGTGTTTGCACCCATGCATCTTCCAACTTAGTTTTGATTTACAGCAAACTGACACTTGTGTGGGGAAGGACAGACAGAAAAAGGAGTACAGATTGTGTGTGAATTCAGGGGTACATCAAGGGCAAAGTAACTGCAGAGAAGAAGTGAAGAGAAAGATGGGATAAGAATTTCAGACTGGAAAACTACTGTGGTCAGAACAGGAGAAGCAAAGTCAGCAAGGAACCAGTAAAGTCAACAATGGTTTTTGCACTGCCTTCCCTTTGGATCAGACCCTTGCAGGCCATGCATTAATGAACATGTATTAGCAAGCCTCTTCTGGGCTATCTAGAGCAAAGGAAGATAAGCAGACCCAACCAATAACCATTCAAGTAAAGCCATTCAAGTAAATTATCCCCAATTTAATTTCCTCTGTTCACTCTGATTCTGCAGGTGTTTCCTTATCACCCTCTTCCCGAGGATTTCAGGCTGGCCACGAATATCTGCTTTCAAGCTGAGAATAGATTTAGCAATAATTTAAGCAAGGGGAGGGGGGGAGAAAATATTTTTACATGGAAGCATGTTGAGTCAACATGAAAGCATTAAAGCAAAGGGGAACAGGATTGGAAAGGGTGTCAATAAACAGCACAACCACCACACAGGAATAAATGTGTATACATGTTGCATGCACCCACTTATATTGTGTGTCACATTTAATAGATGGCCAGCCGGTTGTGCAGTGGCCTTTAAAAAAAAATTTTTTGACACCATGTTGATATCCCATTTGGCTCTTGTTCAGAAAGCAGCAACTGGTCAAGTGGCAGCATGTTCACACATCTGTCTCCCTCAAGTAGCAAGCAGCTACTCTTTGAGCCTCACCCATCAGCCAGCTGCAAAGTATCCTGGGATGATATCCCACAGTTCATTGTAACAGAAGAGAGCAGGAAGCAGCAGGAACCAGAGAAGGACCCTGTTGGAGCTTTTCTCTGGCAAACTGGAAGTTACCCCTTCCTAACCTGATACTTCTACACAGAAGTAGAAGTGCCCAGTTGCTGCTGGGCACTGGGCAGGTGGTCAAATAGCTCGCTGCTCCTGCTGAAGATGTAGCTGCCTGCCAAGAGGCAGATTCTGCACACACAGAGAGGGACTGGAGGACTAGAAACACAGATTGCTACTTAGCTAATTTTTGTTAAAATGCCCCCAGGCGTCAACCCTTTTTAAAAAAAGTAAACTCTCAGGAGTTTGGGGGGGCATGGAGAGTGGTATGCACTGAAGTCAGCAGAAAGACCGGCATTGACACCTTTGTTGGCATCTGGCTCAGGCACTCCACATCCTTCACTAAAGTAACCGGAGGCCAAATGCTTGTCTTTGCTAAGTAGCCAGACAGACACTCCTGGCTGCCCGCAGCACTATCTGACCGGTGCTAGCACACACTGAGCAAGGCTTGGGTCACTCCTCTGCTGGTGCGGCCAGCCAGGCAGCACTCCGGCTGGAATGGGAGTCATGCCACAAACCCAGCTGCCAGCTCTGGCGAATTCCTGAGTCTCAAATCTGATGTAGCTAGTCAATGGGGCCGGCGGGTGGGGGGCATAGTTGAGCCCCTCTTTAGCCTAACCAAAGGCGGCCTATGCCCCCCTCCATTCAAGGCCAGTGCCCCTCTAAGTTCCTCTGTTTGGACTGCTGTTGCCTTCTTCCTAGTTGTGTTCAGCTCAAGGAAAGTGCTGCCCCCCCCCTCTCCCCCATACCAAGCCACTGCTTAGTCCTGCCCTCCAACTTCTGAGAACCCACATTCCCTCTCCCTCCAGGTGCTGCTTACTTCCTGAAGGGGGCAGTGTCAGGACTCTCCACCCTCCCATGGATTTCAACAGTCAGCACCCCCCACCCCCCCCGTCTCCTCCTGCGGAATCAGTCCGACATTTGCAAAACTTGCTGATGGGGAGGGGTGTAATGGGGGAGGACAGGGTTGTGTCTCTCCCCCCCCCCCATTCAAGGCGAGTGAACCTCTAGGTAGCCCCACATCCATCACTTCTTTCTCTCTGCTGTTGCCCTCCCAATTCATTTCTCTCCTGTCTGCTACTGCCCTCCTCCCAGTTTTGCCGCACCCCCCCACACCAAGGAAAGTGCCCCCCTAGGTGCCATCATCTCCCCCCATCTAAGAGACCATGGTTTCGCTGCAGCACGAGCCACAAACCTACTTACTCTCCGGAGGAAGCGTTTTGTGCATCGCTCTCCCCCCCCCCCATTAATAACCAAGGGTGCTTTTCAAGCGCCTCCACACCCGTTACCCACCCACCACGCATGTTGCAGGTCCGCATTGCTGGGTGGGTAATAGGTGGGGAGACGCTTGTCTAAAACACCCCAAGTGCCACCCGATGGGCTTGCGTTTACCACGGATGCGTAGTAGTTTACAGCAAGGCGCACGCTGCAAACCAACTGGGGCAACTTGGAGCAAGGAGGTGGAGGGGGGGCGGGAAGAGAATAGGTCGTTTAGTCCCATCTCTGCGCTCGTTTCCCTAGTATTATTTAGCAACCCACCCACCTCCCTGCAGCGCACACACTGATGTCAACAAGCCAGGATCAGTCCCCGATCCTGGGAAACCTTGGTCGACGGCGGGGAGCTCTGCTGTGCTCTGCTCTGCTGCTGGACAGGCTGCAAAGGCTGCAAAACTGTTTCCCCCCGAGCGATCATCCACCCACCGCTTACTCCGGAGTAGCCCCATTCCCACTGAAGTCCCGATGGCTGGATCGCGGCCACGGTATAACCCCCACCCAGACACCACACCCACTCGCGCCCTTGGGAAGCCGAGCCCACCCGGGAAGAGAAAAGCCCCAATCCCGGTGGGAGTTATCAATGGGGGATCTTGCAGGTTAGATTTCCTTGTAGCTCCGATCTCCTCTCTCCCCCAACAGCTAATCCCCTAAGAAGTCTGCTGCTGCCCCAAGAGTCTGCCCGGCCCCGGTTTACTAGTCCTTGCTGCTAAGGTCAGAGGAGGGGGAAGACGGGGATCCCCTAGCGCCGCGTGCTGCCCGATTAAACCGTTTGCCCCCCTGCCATTGACAGCAGCCGCCAGGCGGAGAGAGTCCAAACCTCCAGCGGGGTGGGTGTATTATTTAAAGCCTTTGGAAAGAAATCCCAGAAGAGCCCAGCTGTGAAACTGTCGTTTCCCACTTAGCTTTAAGACACCAAACAAACCCCTCCTCCGTTCCGGTCTCACTTAACCCTCCCTCCTCTGGGAAACCTTCCCTGTGCTCCAGCGCCGCCTTCCCCTGGTCTGCCAGCCAGTCAGCCAGAAGCCGACAGGAGCCTCTCTTTGCCCCCAAAGGATCTCTCCTTAGCGGTGCATTCCCAGCCCTCCTTCTCCTTTTTAGAGGATCCCCCGCACCGCAGAGAGAGAGAATGCCCCTTGCACAGTCAAACTGACCACCATTCACACGACACCAGGCAGAGCCAGAGAGGCTCCATCAGATGTAAAGTCAATTCTGGGTTGAGGTTAACGTTGTCTTGGAAACAAATGACAACCCCGGCAACCAGAGCGAAATCAGTCGCCTACGGGAGAAATCTTGAACCACTAAAGAGAAATCCAGTGCGCACCTATAAAACCCGTCCTTCTAATGCCTGCGCCCCAGGTGAGCTAGGAAACCCCTATGTTTCTTCAAAGTGCCCTGCAGCGGCTGCCATCCCAGACCGTGCTCCACTCAAGGGTTAATCGTCCCAAAGGTTTAACAAGCAAGTCGGGCTCGTCGGATGATGCTTTGCTAGAGGAAAGTCCTTCTGGCTAAGATTTAATTGGGGGTGGGTGGGTGCGGGGGTTCCTCTATGGAGCTAGATAATCTCTTTGACAAAATCCCCCCCCCCCAAAAAAAAAATGTTGGTAAGTCTCCCCCCACCCCAGAGCGTCTAGAATCGTCCCAAAGGTTTAACAAGCAAGTCGGGCTCGTCGGATGATGCTTTGCTAGAGGAAAGTCCTTCTGGCTAAGATTTAATTGGGGGTGGGTGGGTGCGGGGGTTCCTCTATGGAGCTAGATAATCTCTTTAACAAAATTCCCCCCCCCCCCAAAAAAAAATGTTGGTAAGTCTCCCCCCACCCCAGAGCGTCTAGAAGTTGGATAGAGCCGCTTGAAGCAGAGAGGTACCAAATAACAGCCCATCCCACCTGCATAGAAGAAATCAATCAATCTCCCTCTAGTCTGCACAGCCCAGACACTCACACAGCAATGCAAAGTATACAGAGCAGAGATGGAGAAACTCTACCTTGTTCCATAGACCGCATGATGTGGTGGTAATGGACCAGTCTGCAGGCAGTTTCTCGCTGCATTTGGATGCTTTTGTTTTAAAGGGGGGGTAAAAAAAAAACCAGCGGCAGAAAGGGAGAAAGAAGAGAGAGAAAAAATAAATCTCTTCTTTAAACCATATTCAACCCAAGTTGCCTTGACTAGAAAGAACCCCCCCTCCCTGAGTGGTCCCGCATGGAGAGGATCCGAGCTGGGGCAGCGTGTTCCTGAAGCAGTGAAGTCAGGTCTGAGCTCGGAGATGTGGGTTACTAGAGAGGGAAAGGCCACTTCCTTCCCTGCGCCGAGTGTTTATAGTCTTTGAATGCTGTAAAATAACGGGATTCCCTCACTGTTTCCTCCTGTTTATCCCAGTGCCATGGAAACCCTTGGATCGCCTCCATCTCCCAAACGGAGGGCTTTCCTGCAAACTTCACACTCAGGAATCTATGACGTCTCCCCAGCTCCGGGCCAAGGCAGCGCTGTGGTCTCTCTCTCTCTCTTACAGCACAAGCGCCTAATTGTTGAGCGGGAGGGGAGAGCGAGCGAGCGAGCGAAATAGGGGATGAGGTTAAAAATCCCACTGGGGGCTTTTAAAACTAAAAGCTGCAAAACTTCTCAAGGCATCGGGGCTTCTGTGCAGAAGTCTCACCCCCACCCCCCTTCGGTTCCCAGTCAGCCAGCTGCTGATCCGCTCCCCTTTCAATATATAAGCCATCAACTTTATAACCCCCTATGAAATTGACACACACACCCCTGGTTATACCTTGAAAATGAGTATCATCTCCAAGGGCCGGACAGAAATTGGAAGGGGGGAGGGGGTTTGCTTAAGGGGTGCACTCCGGCAGAAGAGGGTCCAGGTCCCCTATTCTGGGCACCTGCCCTCATCTCGGCTCCCTGAGCGACGTTTTCCGGGATGGAGGAGAGAAACTCCATGCAGAGGGGCCAGATCTAGGAACTGGAAAGGGGTCACCTTAAAACTGCCCCCATTTGGGTCCCGGGCCTCAGAGAAGGTTCCCCATCCCTGTAGACACCGTTAGCCTTCTGGTTCCTAATTCCATTGATCCATCAGTAAATCAGTGTGATCCTCTCACAGCCCTCTCCCTCTCTCCCCCCTCCCTCCCCTCCTCCCTCTCTCTCTCCCTCCCCCCTCTCTC
>QEPC01013938.1:4936404-4984508 GCA_003113815.1 Sphenodon punctatus
CCCCCCTCTTTCTCTCTCCCTCCCCCCCCCTCTCGATTCATTTAGGGAAAGATTTTTTATTTATTTATTTTTAAGCCCCCCTCCTGGATTTCCACTGCTCCACGTGGAGTTTCAGGGAGAATGCACTGGCCGGACGCTGAAACCAAGACAACCCTTGGGTGTTTACCCAGGCTGCGGATAAACAGGAAAAGAAAGGCAAAGACAACAGGAAAAATAAAAGGCAGCGGCGTGGTGAACTTTTGCGGGTGGTCGGGCCAACAATAGAGTTTTCGCTGCTGGTCTGGAGAGAAGGGGGATCCTGCCGAGTGAGGCCGCTCCCGAGTCCCGGGTGGCTGCTCAAGAAAGTGGTTTCAATCCAGCGCGAAACAGCCTCCTCCACTGGTCGGTGCGGACTAGAATCCAATCGCGCCTGGAAATCGCCACCTTGCAGGCTCGGTCCGGCCCGGGGGAAGCCACCGAGGAGTTTGAATCTGCAGCGGGAACCGGGGCTAGCTCGGTCTTGGCACCAGCGGGACCTTCCCATCTCGGTCCCCAAATGGCTTTGCAGGAAGCCGTCCCAATGCCGGGTTTGGCAGGCTAGGGAGGCCAGGCCGGGGACGCTTTCCTTGCCTTTCTCGGTTTGGGGATGGGATCTGCTGCTGGGCCGGCCAGGGCAGCGATGGTTGGCAGCTGGGAACCCAGCGGGAACCTGCTTGGCCTGCCGAGGGGCGCAGCCACTATAGAATCGGGGCGCTAGGGTGATCTGAAGTCCACCCGCCTCCAGCTCCATGGAGCCGCCAAGGGGAATAGCTGCAGGTAGTGTGGAATGTGTGCACTGGTCAATGGGTGACTAGCACCCACTGAGACCTCAGTAACTGTGTGTGTAGGGGGGGGGGGGGGCAGGCATTCCATCTTCTGCGCCGAACCGACCTGTCTGACACAATCTGTGCCAAGCACCCCAGCAATCTCTTCTCCTACTCCAGCGCCCAGTCTGCCATTGGCTTTTGCCAGTCCCTCAGCCCCGCCAGTCAGTTTCTTTTGCTTAGGGTCAAGCAAGACAGCATTGATCCTGAACACAAATACATGGGAAATTATAGGCACAGCCTTCACTTTCAAGGTCAAAGTTCAGCCCTGTAATGAATTAAAAAGAAACCTTGTTCTTAGGGAAGCAATGAAAATATTTCTACATTTCTTCATTCTACATAATAAGCCAGTGGCTACACTCCTGGGCCGCCATCCACAACCCACTTACTCCGAGTCCTCAGTACTAGTCCAACTGAAGCCCTCAGAATTACCCCGTATGTGGATCCCAGCCCTCCTGATTTCCCCCTAGCCTGACCTCGCCAACACTGAAGTCGACATAGTGCAGGAACAGATACTGATCTTGATAGCCATAAATATTGACACTGATTCTTCCTGACTGGAGTGAGCTTTGGAGCAAAATACCTCCCAGTCAGACATTGCAATCCTGTACTTCTCTTGCATAAGACGTGTCATGCTGGGTTAGACCAATGGTCCATGGAGCCCAGCAGCCTGTCTCTGACAGTGGCCAATCTCCATCTCTTGGAAGTACCCAACAGGCCACAGTAGGGCCATCCATGCCCTGTTGTTCACTCCCAGCTGTGTCATTGCGGACAATACATTGGAATACCTTTTGATCTTTCCTAAGGATTTAAAAGGGGCCCCCCACTCATACATTGTCTAGAGGGTGGTTGCCTGTTGGTTCCCAATGAAAGATATGGAGGCAGGGTAGTGCAGATGATCTCTTTTATTGGACTATCTTTTGGAGAGGGAAGTCGATACTCCATCTGCTCTTTGAGATGATCTGAGTCTTGGATCAAATATCCCCATGTTGCTTTTTTTTTCTTGAGGGGGTAGTTATTCCGAGATCCAAAATAAGCCCAAAAGGAGCTACCCGTAGAGTATAATTAGTCCATTCAGCAGCCCCGCTCTCTTTCCGCCAACCCACTGGGAAAGGAAGCATTGTCCGGAGAGGAGAGTGATCTTTGGGGAGCCCTGCTGGTGGATGGAAGTGACCACCAGAGGCAGGTGGAGTTGACCAGTTGGAAGGCAAGACTGAGGGGATGGTGGGCCTGATGAGTGGGGACTTGCCAAAGGGGATCCCCCTGTGAGTAGAAGATTTGGGCTGTCCCAGTGGAAAGCTTCTCCTCATCCCTGACCACCCGCTATTCTGTAATTGGGAAGGCGGTGGGGGTGTCCCGGTTCAGCAGTTATGGCACATCGATTTGGCTTCCCAAGTCTGGTCCGCTTATAAATACAATATCTTTCCTGAAATAGCTCGGTTTGATCGGCTCCTGCTGGTTCACATGAGTGAGTTTTCCTAAAATAGCCCCTTCCACTCGGTTTTTCCAACTTGAAACTGCTGAATCCTGCTGCCCAGAATTAAACAGAGAGCAGAAGGGTCCAGCAGCAGCCCTGCTAATGCTAGCAGCAGCAGCATTCCCCAAACCAGCCTCTATGACACAACCAAAAAGCTTCCTTAGTTCCAACTGGCTTCTGGAGAGCTCCGCCAGAGAACTGGGTCCTCCACTGGCTCCAGCCCCAGAGCTGAGTTAAACTTTCCTGATGGAACCTTCTCTCTCTCTCTCCATCTGGCTTCGCTACCCGAGCTGTGTGAGCGGCCGTGGATGCGGAAAGCGAGTCCAACTCTTATATAACCCTAGGAACTCCAAGCAGTGGAAAGACTTTCCCTAGAAACCAGGCGAGTTTTATATATAGTTACCCTGGAATCCCTCCTCTATGGAAGGCCAGCTGCCTCCCCCGCTTTTTTCCTTGCTTTTTTTGGTAACATTTTATTTTTGGAAGAAACCGTAGGGGGGCAATAGCTATTTATTCCCTTTTCTTCCTTAAAATAGCCCTTCTTCTGGCATGGCACTTTGAAGACCCCATTCTTGCACTGTTTATGCCAGCGTCTCCATCCTAACAGGGCCTGCGCCTTCCCCAGAGACTTGCACACCTGGACCAAGCATTTTCAAAAGGGACTAATTGAATTGCCCAACTCAAGGCATCCTGGTTTCAAGAGCGCAGTGCCCCATGGCTTCCAAACAGAGATGCCCAATAAGGCATCTCTAACTGGACACCCCAAAACAGAGGAGCCCCATTTTGGAAAATATTTATTCCTCTCTTGTGCACCTGTGCCACCACCAGTTATTATGGCAAATTGGCTTGAACAGGATTTGAAAATTGGAACTGGCAGAGTGATTTAGTGAAATTTAACTAGGCTTAAATGCACCTGTTGCTGTATTGAAATTAGACCCCACTACCAAGGAATTATTAATCATTTTTCAATAGCACTGTTGTTCAAAAGGTTTTACAATTCTTATCTAATTCGCCCTTTCAACAACCCTGTGAGGCAAGTCATTATTATCCCCATTTTACAGACGAGAGAGAGAGAGACTGATTTGTCCAAGGCTGCCCACCAATTTCTTGACTAAGTGATGGGATTTGATCCCTGGTCTCCCAGGAGATAAAACACTGCGTAAAGCCATCTGCTGTCCCAACTAGTAGCCATATAACTTTACAACCACGTCATTCATCTACTGTGTCAGGCCAAGAGGGAAATGAGGTTGGAAGTTTGTGCTGCAGGGTCCTGAACTAATGCCCTGAGCACTTTCCCACTGGGAATAGGGTGGCCAGATATGCAAATTTTAGAAGACCACTCTGGGAAATACAGGTTGCAGGGCTGCATTAGCACCAATGCAGCCCTGCAACCTGTATTTCTCAGAGAGGTCTAAAATTTGCATATCTGGCCACCCAAACTGGGAATCTCATATATAGAAACAAAGCTATAATACTAACCCTACTCCTGATTGGCTGGTTCCAGTCCACATTCTCATTGGCTGCCCTGGGCCATATAAGAACCGACCAGGGACTGTTTCTACATCGTGGTGGCTTTTGACTTGTTCCATAGCTCCTGCTTTGACCTCAACATATTAACAGGTGTTAAAAACGCTCACTCATACAAGCAGTCTGCCATGAGGTAGCTAGTGTAGAGAAAGTAAGGTTGCTGCATTGGTCTCACATATAAGCATGTTAAAAATTAGAAGCAGCTCCAAGGGCTGCATAAACATTGCAGGTGGGAGTGTTTAAGGGCTGAACTCAGGCAGAGGAGGGTCCAGATCAGGGATCCATCCCGCATCCTTGTGTGCACCATGCCCTTATTTCTGCTCCCTTTACTCTGAGATCAGTCATGCAATGCTTTGGGATAAGAACTAGATCTAGGGGCCAAATCCAGCCACTGAAAAGGAGCTACATAAAACCTAGACCTGGGCCACATTTGGTCCCCAGGCCTGGGGTTCCCTCCCTCTGGGCTAAGCGTTACATGAGCATTACCTGTTAGCGGATATCATCTTTGGGTGTTTTTACACACACATTTCTCCTGCATGGTTGCAGTTACATCCTGAACTTTCTGTGTGTCTAAATCACTCACCCAGATCTTAAACATCTGGCTCTTTGAACTTCTGCAAAGAACTTTTCCCAGAACTTGTGTGTGTAAAAAGTTCTGGTAAACTGCTTTGCTCTAGGCAGCTGTGGTCACTTGGGTTCCATGGCAGCCTGTCACATCTACAGCTGTGGCTACTTTAGGCTGCCTCAGGGCAGCGTGTGTGTGAAGAATGCATCCGGAACTTACTTGTAAATGCAGAAGATTGAAATACCAACACTTTAAGGTGTGTGTAAAAATGCCCACTGATATGTCTTAGCTACCACATGTTAAACACACACAAAGTGGGAACCTCCAGCCTATCAACTAAATATGGTCCCTGCCTTTTCAATCTGGCCCTGCGTGGTGGTGTGGGAGCGATGGGTAGAGAGGGTTTTACTCCTTCCTGCCAGTGTGTAAGCTCTAGCCTTGGTATCTCCCCAGTCAAGGAGGAGGGCAGGGTGAGGTGCTGAACAGTTGATTGGTGGGCAAAGGCAAAGCCCCTCTCCCCCACGGTGTGTGTGTGTGTGTGTGTGTGCATGGCCCACTGGTCCATTTTAAATTGCCAATGTAGACTCCGAACAAAAAGCGCCCCCTCCCCAACCCATGCCAAACGGGTATGTGTGTATGGGGGAGGGGGGTTCACAGAGAGTGCGTTGCTGCAGAAGGCAAGTTCTCGCACCCATAGCTTGCCACCCACCTGACCAAGCAGAAAACAAACTCTGTGGCTTTGCCAGGCAATTTGCGTTTGGATGACAACTTATTGATATGAGTCAGAGTGTATTTCTAGTGCCATTGTTTATTCACAAAAATGTACACAGAGTCCAACCTCCCTGAATGCAGCTGAACCCAGGGCCAGATTTATCTCAGGGCAACCTGCGGCGGCAATGGCTTGGGCCCTGCTATTTACTTCTGGGATGTGGGGGGAGGGGGTGTGCTGTAGTGGCCCTTGTTTTTACCAGGGCAGTGAAACCCACTTCCTCCAGCAGAACCCCAACATGGCCACCTCTAGGGCCCTGGGGAGGGTGCCCATAAGAGGATGGGGACATGGGGCAGGGGGCAGGGCTGTGGCCACCATGGGTCCTAGATTTTAGCTTTGCCCTGGGCCTTATAAATTCTAAGACCCTGGCCTGGCTGAAACAAAAAGCATACAGCACCAATGAGCCCTTTTAACAGGTCATCAAAGAACTTGATTGTTCCAGACTATTGCACGGCCTTTTACAACTTGAGCCAAGGTACTCTTACTGGGCTGAAACAGATTCATTTTTTCTCTGTGTAATGGGTGCACCGGACATTTTTATACACACCTTAAAGTTCTGGATTTTTCAATCTTATAGGTTTACAAGTCCCCAAGTAAGTTCTGGATGAATTTTTCACACACACACTGTCCTGAGCCAGTTCCTGGATGCATTCTTCACACAAACACTGCTCTGAGGCAGCCTAAAGTAGCCGCAGCTGTAGACATGAGGGGCTGCCATGGAAACTAAGTGACCACAGCTGCCTGGAGCAAAGCAGTTTACCAGGCGAACCTTTTACACACAAAAGTTCTGGAAGAAGTTCTAAGCAGAAGTTCACTGAGGCAGCTGTTTAAGATCTGGGTGAGTGATTTAGACACACAAAGTTCAGGATGTAACAGCAAACATGCTGGAGAAATGTGTGTGTAAAATTAAAACACCCCCTGTGGGACACTAGGGTTGCCACATTTTGCAGTTTGACCCTGAGACTCCCATTTTGGCCTATGGGAGTCTCAGGGTCAAACCGCAGGAAGTGGTAACTCTATGGGGCACCCACCTTTACAGGGCAGGTAATGGAGCTTTACAGATGGATTCACTTGAGTTTTAGGACAGAGATGAATGCATGTGTGTGTCCCTGAAAGAAGACGAGTTAATGCTTAGAGTATCGCCCAAACTTGTTGCTGACTCCATTTTGAGATTTAAATTAAATCCCTTGACCTCAGACAACACCAAAGTTACGCAAAATATAGCAAGTATCAGCCAGATTGAGAGTCCATCCACAATTTATTTATTTCCTTATTTTTCTACCACTCCTGCTCACAGAGTAGCTCATGTGAACTCTTTGTTTATATTCTTAAAGGATCCCTGTGTGTTTCCACTGTATTTGGGGAGGCCTTGGGTATCTAGTTTGCAGCTGTTTTGCAGGTAGGCATCGATCATTTGTTCTCTTTGCCACTGCCCAGTGCTGAACAAGTTGAGTAAACAGGCCTGAAATGGACACAACTGTTCGATGAGAAATACTCTGCAGTAGGATGTAGGGGAATCATAGTAATTAATTATTATTTTTTTAAAAAATGAAATGCCATTTTTTTTTCTCATGCTCTCTAGAAAGATAAGGCATCAAGGTTTCCTGAGGATGTGCTGTGAAGCCACAGAGGCCGCTCCTCTGGGCTTATCATAATAGGCTTCATGGAGACATTTCCATTTGTAAAAGTATTTCAGGCTCACAGCAACAATAAGCATTTCTGACAAAAGACCATCATCCTTCCAAAGAAAATAATTCACACAGAATTGGTCATCACATGCTACCAGGAACAGATACAGTCATAAACTTGACCCTTGCCTGTTGAAGGTACCTAGCAAAGTCCTGATTTGGTCCAAACAGGTACCGAACTGGGCTAGATAATCGTAGGGGTGTGCATGTCATTTTCATTATATCAATAACAAAAATGAAATTTGTCATTTGTGTTAGTTATTGCAATAATGAAAATGACAAAAAATAACAAAATCAATAACGATAACAAAAGTCATTTATTGCCTAGCAGTCTGGTAGGTTTTTTTGGAGGGAAATGTGGCAAGGGGAGGAGAGAGCAGACATCTCGGAGCCAGAAACAGTGTTGAACTCTTGAACTGGGCCTGTGATGGGAGGGGAAGGACCTAATGGATGTAATCACTGGCCAATGAGCAGCGCAAGCAGGTCCCAGACAGTTGAATGACACCCTGTGATTGCTCAATGCCTCCTGCCTCCCAGAACCAATCACGGGAGCTCTGGGGGAGGGCACTGCAACCCTTTATATTGCAGGGCTGGGCTGCTTGACTCTGGTTCTGTGTTAGCTATTGGTCTGGCAGGGTGCATTTGCAGAATCTGCTGCTGCTTGCACTAAAAATCCTCCCATATATATCCCTACCACCTTACTTTTCCAATCCTTATTCCTTACTCTTACATTTTACCATTTTCTTTCCCCTGCCTGTCTCCCCCATAACACACACACACACACAAGATAGTGGCTATACCTCTGAATTTTCCTTTCCCCTTCCCGTCTGTCTGCACCTGTCCATATATTATATAGATATTAGTTGTATATAGAGAGAGATTAGATATTTAGATACTAGGCTGTTTTATTATATGTATTAGGATTATAGGATAGGAATATTTTGTACTATACATAGGTTAGGTTTAGCTCGGTGTGTGTGTGTGTGTGTGTGTGTACTATATAAAAAACTAGATATTGTATGCATACAAATACCAATAACTATACCAAAAGCAAAATCTTCATTTAAAATCAGTACCGATACTGATAATGACAATAACGTAAAACGACAGTTCGTTAACAAAAATGAAAATTACACATTTTAATAATGAAAACATTAATGAAACCTGAAAAATGACATGGGGCCCTGGTGCACACCCTTATAATCCAGCCTCTGGAGCCTGGGCTGCTTTAAGCCTTCCTCTCCCTCAATTTTTGCAACACAACCTTTCTCTAGTGTTACGGTAATTTGACTATGCTACCAATTATTGACTGTTACCAGCAGTGCAGTAGCTTGTATAGGTCTTTTAGTAAACTAATGGTTGAGAGGTTAAAACACTTGACTCTACCACTGAAGGCTGTAGGTTCAAGTCCTGCTTGGTCTTTCACTAGATGGCTGCTTCCAGTCTACACAGTTGTGAACAGGTACTGGATCCATTAGGTTGAGGAAATCAAAGGTGGTCTGACATGGTGCTGGTCCCATCACGCCTGTGTCTACTATAGCCACAGAAACCTTAACCACGCCAGCCTGATGCGGCTGACAGCTGGACTTTGACTTGACTAAACTAAATGCTACACTACAGCTGCTTATAATGGTTTCACTTTAAACTGGTTTAAGGAGGTTCACACACTGCACGTACAATCCATCCCAAGGTTGATTACCATCCACAGTGTTAATCATTGTGCTGCTATAGGTGCAGGGGCCTGTGAGCGGGCAATCCGAATGTCCAGTCAGAAGAACAGCCTTCAAACTGGTTTGAGATCTAGCATCCCACCACCACTAAACTGGTTTAAATTGTATGGCACAGAAACTAGTGCGACTTAACTGCTGAAGAGATCTTACTAACTGATTAAAGGGAAAGGTTGTAGTCAGGGACCCATGTTCACTGCATTGTTCAATGTAGTGAACATGAGTGGGCCCATTAAAAGGTTATTATTTAATTTCATTTATTTATTTATTTATTTAACATGTTTACCCCCCCCATCCCAAAGGTTCAGGGCGGCTTACGAAAAACATAAGAAAAACATAAAACACAATTAAAAACATTAAAATACAAGAAAACAAAAAACCCTACATGCTACAACCCCAACCTCCAACCTAATCCCTATCTCCACCTGCCAAATGCTTTACTAAAAAGAAAGGTCTTGTACCACCTCCAAAGGATGCTCCAGCCTGGAATCAGATGAACCTCTAGGGGGAGGGAGTTCCATAACAATGGGCAGAAACTGATAATCCTCCCCAGTGCATCTTTGGTGTACGGACAAGAGTAGCAGATGGAACCCATAGGAGGGTGCCCCCGGCGAACTGTAGGGGCCACGCCGGGTATGGTAGGACAGGCGGTCTTTCAGATATATGGGGCCCAGGCCATTAAGGGTTTTAAAGGTCAAAACTAGCACCTTGAATTGTGCCCAGACAGCTACAGTAGCCAGTGAAGACTCCAGAGCACTATTGTAATATGCTCCTGGCGACCCTTCCTTGAAAAAAGCTGGGCCATCATATTTTGCACCAGCCGCAGCTTCCGAACAGTTATCAAGAGCAGCCCCACGAAGACAGCGCATTGCTGTAATCTAGCCTCGAGGTGATGAAAACATGGATGACAGTGCCCAGGTCCGAATCAGAGAGAAAAGGCCACAGCCTCCTCACCAGATGAAGTTGGTAAAAGCAACCTTATCCAGGCACAGCAAGGGGTCCAAGATAGCAAGGGGACCTATTAACCAAGTAGGTTGGGGGATGTAACCTCTGATTGTCAGGAGCTAGGAGTGAACAACAGGAAATGGATTACTCCATTATGGGTGTTTTCAGATAAGTGCCTCTCCACCCAGTACCCACTGGTTACCAGTGGTTAACTGGTGGGTAAGACGCTTATTCAAAAACACCCTGTGAGCCGTTGGGTATTTCTGTGAAGCGACTGAGAATGGCAACTGTCAGAGACAGGATACTGGGCTTGCTGGACCATTGGTCTGATGCAGTATGGCACTTATGGGTCCATTTATAGTGATGTAATAAAACTTGTGTGTGAGCATTCTCATTCCTATGCCAGTTTCAGAGGGCTTAAAGCAAGTAGCAGAGCCATATTCTATGGCATAGACTGTACCTAAGACTACATTACAGGGCAGGGCGGGGTGGGTTGTGGTGGTGGTGGATCTCTGTCAGAAGTCACTTATTCTGACTTCCATCAGAGGAATTGCGGCTCTTATTTTGCAGCTTTTAGTTAACAGTGTGGCCAACTCTCAGGAATTTATCGTGAAGTCTCATGATAGCTGGTGGCACCTGATGCTTTTATTGAGACCTAAGCTATGGAGGAAAGTTTGAAATATAGGATTGTATCAAAAGAAATCAAAAGACACGCACACACACACACACAAAATAACTCTAAAGACTCATGATATTTAGGGCAGTCTTAAACTTTTTTTTGAGGGTGGGGATGGAGGCTCATTCTAAGTTATTAAAGATGGGGGTTGCCCACAGTGACCCAAACAAAAACTCCTGTTGAGGATTAGGTTCTTTTTACAGACCCCATAGCTGTTTCAGTTGGCATGATGGACACTACAGTTTGCTCTTTTACTTATGGCAGTGTTTGGAAATATTTAGGGTGCTATATGGCAGAAAACACACTGGATCATCTCTTCTAAGCAGTTAGGCACAGCAGTGGGCATGGGATTGTATATCCAGTGCACCCAAATATTGCTTTATATTTCTAGTCATTAGCACAGGCATTTACCAGATCTGCATGTTCACCTACATCAACTGATCATAAAGACTGGGTGCAGGATTGCACCTCAGTTTTCTGAAAAGGTGGTCCACTATTTTCCTAGCAAAAGACAAAAACTGATTGCAAAACCCCACACACAATAGTTAAAAAGTAATAATAATTAAAAAACACAGCATGAGTGAGATCAGTGATTGATGTTTAGAGTGATTGTGTGGGAGACAGATGTTGCAGGTATGCCCACCAACATCTGGAGACTTTTAATATGGGGTACACAAGAGAGCTAGCATTTAGACCTCTGTCCTGGATGCTATATGGAATTATTGTTGCTATTGATTCTGGAATCAGAATTCCAGCTTTGAACAAAACAACAGCCTGGATATCCACCAGCATCCTGGAAAATGTGCCACCTTTAGCCTAATATTGCAGGCATCAGAAGCAAGAAAGCTGGAAAATCTCTCTGGCAGTAAAATCTAACAGAGAATTCCAGTGTCTAAAGAGGTGTGAGGAAAGCATGCATTTATACCAACCCAAGGTTGGGGCATAGAATACAAACCCTTCCTCCTTAATCTCAGACCCCTGCCCCCTGTGCCACCACTCTGCTGCCCTTTGAATTTCCCAGCAGCTGGGGAAGTCAGAGCAGCAGCTACTACTTTGAGGAGATGGGGAGGGAATTGAAGGCAATGCTTCCTGACCTTCTGGGCTGTGAGACCCCATTTTAAGACTTAAATGTGATCCTGTGGTCCCAGACAGCAAGAAAAACATGCAAAATAATGCAAAGTATCCAATCAGGATCACAGCTCCCCAGGGGTACAGCTAGGTTGGATTAGGCCCAGGTGCAAGCAATGGACTTGTCCCCCATCATGCTCCCATCCCAGCCCCTCCTTGCCCCCCCATCACTGTCCCGTCCCATCCCATCCCCTCCTCGCCAAGCATCCTTATTGCAGAAAACTGTCAACTTACATGAAAAGTCCAGCGAGTCCTCTACTTTGACTCCAGAGACACTCCCTCTCTCCACTTGCTGTGTCCGAGCCCTGAAGGCTGTAGCTGTGCTGACTGTGCCGTTGTTCCATCCTGTGTCACCTGCTGGGTGGGTCCCACGCGCGCTGCAGGAACTTCCACTCAGCTCTGTCTTCACCCAGCGGCGCTGCAACAGGACAGGATTTGCGTCCCTCTTCCCCAGCCCGGGCCCCAGGACAAACGTCCCTCCCATCCCTATGATAGCTATGCTCATGACTCCCTCTGCAAATGGTGTGACCTCAGCTATTTATGAATTCAAATGGTTGTTACTCCACTGCTTATAGACTCCCCAAGGCCTACTTACCTGGAACTATAGACGGCCTAACAGCGAGGTGTTCTGTTTGCCACAGAAAAGAGGCTGCAACACCGAGACAAAAGCATGGTGGAAAAGAAAGCATAATTCTGAAAAATCCAAGAGAAATAGGGTGAACAGAGTGAACCAAATGGAAAGAGGAGAGAGGGAAATGCAGTGGATTTGATTGCAACTGACAGCGTGATCAAGAGAAAGGCATGTTGTATAGCAATCACCACCAAACAGACCGCATGGCTTGTGACTGTAATAATAAAAGATATTATGAAAGCACGGGTGAAGGGGGGTGAGGTGGGAAGGGATGGAGAAAGCTCAGTCCCCCTACTTGATGTCAACCCCCTCTAACCTTCTATGGTGGTGATGTGACAATATAGCAGGGAATCCCTGTAGCAGCATGAGTCCTTGCAGGATGAAGGCCAAACAGTCTGCTCACTTCCGTCTCCTTCACCATACATGGTTTTATTAAATCCAAAACATAAGACAGTTCCAGACACCACTCTGTTATGATGATTCCCTCTCTGGGTTCCCAGTATTTGACCTCTTTTGGCCTGACCCTTCTGTCCAGCCATCACTAAGATCTACCCATGGTTGCTACAGGATGTTGAACATATACCCAGCCTCTAGCTCTCCCTGGTGTCACCCACCCACTAAGCTTCCCAGCTCAGCCTTTTATGACCCAACCCTTCAGCTGGCTTATAGTTTCCTCCCACACCCAGCTCAGAGCACTCAAACCCTGGGAATTCTTAACCCTTTCCTGAGGTTTCTACCCTGTCTTCTCCAGGAGGGCTGCCCTCTTGCAGACACTTACCCAACCCCGGGCCTAGTCCAGCAAGGACTTATGGACAGCCACGTTCATTGCATTTTCCCCACCGGCGGCAATGGAGAAAACACAGAATATAGGTCCATGCCTATGGGGCTCCATTACAGGCTACCAGTATGGGGATCAGAAGAAGGGGGTTGTTCCTTACGCCTCTCTGCTCCTCATTAGCAGTAGCATTTTCCCAACAACTGGATGAGTGGGTGGAGACAATGCCATGGGGGGGTGGGGGGGACAGTTTTGGGGAGATCAAGGGGAGGATCCATCCCTTCACACTTAGGACTGTTGCTACTCCACTCTTTAGGAGTAATTAATTTGATACTGCCTGCCTCACAAATCCAATGCAGCCTAGTGGACAAGTTGATGGATTTTGGATGAGGAACCCAATCCTCTCAGACAGGAATACACTGGGTGGACTTCGGCAAGTCGCTATCTCTCAGTCTCATCTCCATATCTGTGAAATGGGTATTATAATGACCTACCTCATAGGGTTGTTGTGAGGGCGAACTAAATAAGGATTGCCAAAGCACTTAGCACATCACAAATGCCATAGAGATGATATATATATCGAGTCTGTGAGCACATTCCCACATACAGCGAATCAGAGCTTTTTTCTTTTCCCCACATATTTCCTTGTAGTGTGAAAGGCTATCTGCACTTCTTTAACTGTGCTTGTGCTTGTTTTTTTAAGCACGTTGGCAAGCGGCAAAAACCTACCTTTACAAGAGCGTGTTTCTAAACACCCACATAAATACTCCTGTCAGAATGTCCTCAGCTCTTCAGTATCATGAGCACTCCGCTTCGGCTGGGCTCCAAAGCCGGAAGCGCTGTGTATCTGACATGATACTAACTAGCCTAGTCGATATCATGTTACAGAGGGCCAGAGCCTGCTTATCTGACATGATACTGACTAGCCTAATCGATATCATGTTACAGAGAGCCAGAGCCTGTGTATCTGACATGATACTGACTAGCCTAGTCGATATCATGTTACAGAGGGCCAGAGCCTGTGTATCTGACATGAAACTGACTCGCCTGGTCGATATCATGTCAGTTACACAGCTCCCTGCTTCCCAGCTCTTGCTCAGCTCCTCTCCCCTCTCCGGGAGCCGGGCAAGTGAGGCGCTCATGATACTGACTTAAGCTAGCGTGGGAATGTGAAAGGTGCATTATTTAAAATAGCTGGAATGCACACATTAAATGCTGTGTGAATAAATGCAAGCACATTTTTAAATTGCCCACATTTAGAAACACCAGCATTTTTCTGTATGTGGGAATGCGCTCCCAAATTAACAAAATGCTTCTGCTGTGTTAGTCATCACCATCAGGTGTAAGGTCATTGGGAATTTGGTCTGAGAAAGTACTAAAGATTTCAGGATTAAACTGGCACGAAATTGAGCTGAAACTTGTTTCGTCCAGTAAAGTTTTTCGGGAGGGGGATGTTTACATTGAATGATGTATGTTTTTTATCTAACCATCAGACATGATTCTCTGGGGACACTTAAGCCTTCCAGATTGGCTGAGTGCCGCAAACTACCATCAATGCTTATTTGTAGTGGCCTGTGCTCAGCTAGCAGACAGACGTATGGATAAAGAAAGCAGCATCTGTTTATAAAGTGAAACAATTTAAAAAAGTAACAAAAAACAAAAAACCAAGAACCATGAGCAAGGCCATGAATTAAGCTGCTGTTTTCTGCCAAAGGTATTTTGTCTCGAGGACAATAAAACCATAGCATCGAACTATGTCTCAAAGAAGGGAGACGGCTACAGAGAGTAATTGTACTGATTGTAATAATTAGGCTGGACTCTGACCATGTGCTGGGAGGCGGAAGGACACAACTATTTGATGTAATGAAATGTTGTACTACTTAACAAACATATGGTTTTTAAGTGCTTCAAGTATTTAATTACAGCCACAGAGCCAGAGAGAAAGCACACAGCTCAGCATGCGAAGTACAGGAGCGCAATGGCATTCACCAGGTGGAACTGGAAGGCCTGCTCCAATCACTCAAATTGCCAGTGGGCATGCAAAGGGTCCTGGCAACCAGAGAACTTACTCATATCTCCCAGTTCTCTTCATGGGCCCTGGCAAATCAGAGAAATGGCCATAGTGCGTTATCCCCTTGGTTATCTCCAGGTGATACATGCAGTTGTGGATCAACGGTCCAGGGTCCTCTGAAAAATTTGGAAGCTACCATCGTGGCTGGCTTTCTGCAGACATAGCTCAGTCAATTGACTGCTGGAGGATTAGTGCTATCATTTTCATAGAGAAAGGGGCAGGAAAAAGAGGGCAGCACTATGGAGGGTGGTGGTCTGGGCAATGCTCTTTGGGCATATGGCCCCCCAAATTCTTAATCCAGTATAGGCCCTTCATTTCCATTCTAGAGTGTTGCTGGCCTCTGTTAAAACAATGGCTGTCATTCAGTGCAGCTACATTATCCATCAGATTTGGTCACTTCAACCCAAATCTGACAAAGAGGATTTTCATCCTGCTTTTGCCTGGATACCTGCCCTGGATTTTTCATTCTGTTTAGTTGGTTATTTGGTTTTGTGTTTTGGTTGCTCTGTTTCAGCACGATTTAGGCTTATAAGTAGTGCTAACACAGCACCATAGTCTCAAAATACAGCAGCCAAACAGCCCAAATAAAAAACCAACCAACCAAAACAAAATTGACCCAATATCTGTTTTGGATGCAGACAGTGTTCCAATATTCGGATAACTACCTGACTAATATCCACAAAGACAAAATATATTACTCATTTCACTACTACTGTGTTCTACTCTAGATGCAAAACAATCTTTGCATGTAAGGGCGGATTCTGTCATGTGAGGAATCAAAACTAAAAGGTGCTTGGACGGGTTACCTGGGAAGGGGGGAAACTTCTGTGAGGGCAATCACGGCTCTGTTCTCATGGGGATTAATGCATGTAGGAATGCGCTGTTCTGCTTTTCTCCTGCAAGAACACCGAAAATTGTAAGAGCTCCATTGGGGGATGCAGTCACACGAGTGTTCTCACAGGAGAAAAGCAGAATAGCATATTCCTACGTGCACTAACTCCTGTGAGAATACAGCTGCAATTACCCTCATGGAAGTCTCTTCCCACCACCAGAGGTAACATGCAAAATTCATAAGTCGACTTTGAGTATCAAGTCGAGTTGATAATACCCATTGTTTCATGACTCACTGTATCAGAAAATCACCTCGTTCTTTCTCCTTGTACCTGCTGTTTTAAATTGCTAATTACCTTCTTCACCCCAAGCAACTACTTCAGACCTGTGACTAATACCTTATTCAACTGAAGTGCCTGCTGTCCATCATGCTAATCAAATCTTGGCTGCATTCAGCTCAGTTTCAGTTCTGACCTTCTTTATTCATGTCCGGAGGAAGAGCTCCGAGAAGCACGAAACCTCACAGATTTTCACTAGTTGGTGCAATAAAAAGGCATCGTCTTAGTTGCTTTGACCCTGTGGCACATGCTATATTTTCATATATCATGGCAATGTCTAACACAATGGGAGAACCAGGATTTGGTGGCAATGGAAACAAAGTTTCAGGATTTGGTGGCAATAGGGAAAATACAGTGAACATGGGGTCCTGCCCATAGTTTTAGTCATACGTATAAGACAAAAATTCAGCCCAGACATAAGTACAAGCCCTGGCATTTTCTACTGATTTCAGTTACAGAGGGGCAGAAATTGGTCCATTGTTTCTCTGTGCACAGATTAAAGCCCAATTCAATAGATGCAGGGGGAAGGGACAAAAATGCAGTCATTAGATTACACTTAAACTAAACCAGGCGCATGATGAAAGTTATTTAGCTAATGAGCATTTTGAAAAAAATAATATGGCACTGCCTCTTTAAAACCACAGGACCAGGCAAGGGAATCCAATCTAAAATTCTAACACAATTTGCCATTCATTACTGTGGACACTGGCCACACCCTACAGCGGATGTCAAATTTCATGCATTTAATGAACTCCATACTCCAAATATGTAGTCTGTAAAAATTGATTTATGCTGTTAAGATTTACACTTGAAGAAAAATGCAAGAACAACTATTTTTGCACAGAGATTTTAAACAAAAAATTATTTCTTAAAAAAACCCCCACCTAACAACTAATCATTAATTTACCCCCAAAGCCTAAAGCATTCTTTCAAGGGCAGTATTCCTCTCAGCACCTTGAAATTTAGTAGCTATGTTTTTGGAGCACGAAAGTCCACGGAGTTATATAAAGATGGAAAGCCTTTGCATCGTCATCTTAGAGACTTCAGATGGTAAGTGGATTTGACAAGACTGTTCATGATGTAGTCCAGGTTCTATAATTAGTACCTACCTACCTGCCGCTGTAATAAAAATACTGCATTAGGTCAGTATTCGTCTGGACCGTACAAGAGGTTCCTTGCAATTCTGCTTGACTCAGGAGCATTCCACTTTTATGGGATGTTAACACCCGATATTTCCTCCAGGCGCGGCTTTTATGGGACACTCTAGAGCATTATGTTCTCCGGGACTGGAATGGCAACAGGAGCTGCCTTGAAAAAGGCGGTTAGAGAAGGTGATAAATCATCTCCCAGCACGGTATCCTAATGATTAAATCCCCCAAAGAAACATGGAGTGCTAAAGGCCAGAGCTGTCATCCCAACATGAAATACAAGATGTTGCCTTCTCGGAGTGCTACACCTGTAGAAATTAGCTTCTCACCTCACTTGCAAAGCCGGGTGGGGCTCCAAGTTCAGCTTTAACAATTCAGATCCAGAGCCGTCGGACTGCCCCTTCACTGACTTGCACCAGAGAAGGCTCTCACCCTAGCAGTCTACGCTATGCATTTCGCTGACACTCAGGGCCCTGTGTCTTTCTTTCAGTTTCTTCAACCTTGTAGCCCAAGTTCTGTAAGCAGAAAAAGCCACATACTGTGAGCAGAAAAATTGTGCAAATGGTTTCATTTTTTTTAAAAAAAAAATGCAAATGGAGTTTCCCAGCATGCTATTCCATCAGTCTGGGATATTTCACATCTTCAAAATAATCACAAAATACATCCCCATCAACTGCAAGGCATTTTGTGATATATTTTTTTTCTCCATTCAGAGGGTGTGGGCGGTTTCTTTTGGGCAGTTGCTTGAGGCTCCAAGGATCTAGCCTAGCAGCTGAGTGCGCCAGCATTCCATCAGCTAGTTCACACCCCATCGAGGATTCTGCCCTGCCAGAAGCAGTTTCTGAAAGTTCCACAAGAATTGGTGCCATTGCAGCAGCGAATAATTCACAGGGCCCTGACTGTATTGCAGTTCGGGGCTGGGGAGGTGCTGCTAGTGATTTTAAAAGGAGCAGGATTAAGTCCCCACAGCATGCAAGGCAATTTTTCAAGGTGTAATCATGTCCACAACCCCTTCCTAGAGCCATCCTCTTCCTCAGCATGGGCATGAGAATGTATGAACAAGAAGGTTGGAAATGCCCCAAAGAAGATCTGAGGCCAGGCCCTCAGCTTCAGGTAGCTGCCTCATCCATGCTGGTGCTCATTTCTATGTGACAATTTACATTTCACATCAACTAATTTAGCTGGACCAAGCTAAGAGGCACCACTGCTCCTTGATAAACAAACGAAACGGAAGCTGAGGCTTGCAGGTTTGTATATGGGAAAGGCAGGCAGAGGAGAGGCTGATAGTGTAATCTCAGCCTCTGAGTACTCTCCTCCATGGTGGAAAGAGCAGCTGTCAGGATGAAGACATTCCAGGTG
This sequence comes from Sphenodon punctatus, assembly GCA_003113815.1. Lineage (NCBI taxonomy): Eukaryota > Metazoa > Chordata > Lepidosauria > Sphenodontia > Sphenodontidae > Sphenodon > Sphenodon punctatus. The sequence goes on from QEPC01013938.1 coordinate 4,954,902, forward strand.
ACTGTGCGATTATGCCACATTATGCTCTGTGAAAATTGCTGCAATGCTGAAATCAATGGAAGAGGGATTACAGGCTCTCTGTATTGGTTACCTGAATCTAGGAGGGATCATCTTCTCCCTGATTAACAATCTTATCCAGTTAGTTGCTACAGGTGAGACAAAAGTGCAACATTTGAGGCTGGTATTTTTTTGCGAAAAAACTCCCTATATGTCCCAAACTCTTAGGGAATGTCCATAAAGTATGTCACCCCATCCCCTTATTAATTAATTATTATTATTAGGTGGCCATTTTTAACCCTCTCACTACCCTGGTCACGGTTTACCACTCTTCTACCAGCTCCCCTCCACAAAGTATGTCGCACAAATCATGCCCCTCCTGCCACACACGTTTATAATACCGGTAATGGAAAACTCCATTTATTATATGTAAGAAATAGCTTTTCAGTTTTCAAAGAAAGAAATGTAATTGAAAAATGAGTTAACAAGAAATTATTGCAACATTACAATACAGCCCAATATACCCTTCCCCCTTGTCACATATTTTCTCTCCCACCTGTCCCCTGCCTTCTTACGTGACATTACTGTATAAAACATTCCATAGAGACATTTTTGGTTCCCCTGCTAAAGCCTTCCCTTCCCTCTTCTTTATAGACATTTGGGGGAGATTTTCAAAGGCGATCAGAAATGGCACCTCTTACCTCAGTTCAATTATTATTATTATTATAATTAACAAACATTTATATAGCGCCCTGTACCTGGCACTTTACAAAGTAATAAAATAGACATGGTCCCTGCCCCTAGGGCTTACAATCTGAGAGACAGGAGCTGGGGGAGAGACTTAGGAAGGGGAACAGAGGGAGAGACAAGGGGTCTAACATTCATGAAGATGCGAGGTCTCAAGTGCACGTACTTGGCTTGGTTACGATGAGAATGACAGCAGGCAGGTCCATGTTGCAAGGATAAGGGTAAACCGATCGTAGGTATAGGAATAGTGGCTCAGCAGGATAAAGAGTCAGACAGAGCAGAGCGAAAGAGGTGAGTTTTAAGGAGAGATTTGAAGGTATGAAGGGAGGGGGCAAGGCGGATGTGGACAGGGAGGGAGTTCCAGGCATGGGGGGCAGCAAGTGAGAAGGGACGAAGGCGCTTAGGGGAGCAGGGAAGGCGTGGAAGGGTGAGAGAAGGGACAGAGGAGGAGCGAAGTGCACGGGCTGGAGTATGGAGGGCGATAAGTGCAGAGAGGTAGGGGGGAGCAAGGTTGTGAAGAGCTTTATAGGTGAAGACTAGGAGCTTGTGCAGGATTCGTTCAGGAAGGGGAAGCCAGTGAAGCGAAGAGAGGAGGGGCTGCACATGGTCGAAGCGACTGGCGAGGTAGATGACCCTGGCAGCAGAGTTTTGGACAGAGATGAGGGGAGAAAGGTGAGACCGGGGAAGGCCAGTGAGAAGGAGGTTACAGTAATCGAGGCGAGAGATGACCAGAGCATGAACAAGAGTTTTGGCAGACGAGACAGAGAGAAAAGGGCGAATCTTAGCAATGTTATGGAGGGAGAAGCGACAGGATTTAGCAACAGAGTCAATGTAGGGTTTAAAAGAAAGGGCTGAGTCAAAGATGAAGCCTAGGCTACGGGCTTGGGGGACAGGCAGGATGGTGACTCCATCAATAGTTATTGACAGTGAGGAAGGAGAGGAAGGATGAGGGGGGAAGATAAGGAGTTCAGTTTTAGCCATGTTGAGTTTGAGTTGACGTTGAGACATCCAGGTAGAGATGTCAGAGAGACAGTTGATGAGACGAGCTTGAACAGAGGGAGAGAGAGAGGGAGTAGAGAGATAGAGTTGAGTGTCATCAGCATAGAGGTGGTATTGGAAGCCATGGGAGGCAATGAGTTTGCCTAAGGATGAGGTATAGATCGAGAAGAGGAGAGGGCCAAGAACAGAGCCTTGAGGAACACCAACTGAGAGGGGGAAGGAGGAGGAGGCGGAGTTGGAGAGAGACACATTAAAGGAGCGGTCAGAGAGGTAGGAGGAGAACCAGTTATGGACAGAGCCACAAAAGCCAAGGGAGTGAAGGGAATCCAGCAAGAGTGAGTGGTCAACAGTATCGAAGGCAGCAGAGAGATCAAGGAGGACAAGAATGGAATAGAGACGTTTAGATTTAGCCACCAGAAGATCGTTGGTGATCTTAGCGAGAGCAGTTTCAGTAGAATGAAGGGGGCGGAAGCCAGATTGGAGGGGGTCAAGGGAGGAGTTGGAGGATAGGAAGTCAAGGCAGCGGGAGTAGACAACACGTTCAAGCAGCTTGGAAGCAAAAGGAAGGAGTGAGACAGGACGATAGCTAGAAGGGTCAGAGGGGTCAAGAGTGGACTTTTTGAGAATAGGAGAGACTGTGGCATGTTTGAAGGCAGAAGGGAAAGAGCCAGTAGAGAGGGAGAGGTTGATGATGTGCAGGAAGGAAGGGGCAACAGTGGGAGTAATGGAGGTGAGGAGGCGGGAAGGAATGGGAAGTCAACAGCAACAGGGCACTTGCATTATTTTTAACTCTGGAAAAAAATCTTCCTCCCTGTCCCAGCTGAAAATAGGGTGGCCAGATATGCACATTTTAGAGGACACTTATGTGAAATACAGGTTGCAGGGCTGTATTGGTTCCAGTGCAGCCCTGCATCCTGTATTTTTCATAAGTATCCCCTAAAATTTGGGTATCGGGCCACCTGAGTGGAAAATTAAGTGGAAGGCAGGGTAAACTGGATGAGAAAGATGATAGAGTTTATTTCAGCCACATTTGTAAATGCAATTAGGGAGCAGATCCTTTGAGCAATGAGATAGTTTGTAACTACTAGGGGAAATGCAATATGTGGAGTTAATAGTGGTAACGTACCCCTGGAGACCTAGCAGATACAATGTGCACTGAGAAAGCAAACAGCGGGGACACAACAGGATTAGGATTTCCCTTTCCCCTTTTTCAAAGTCTGCTATTACCACTGCGCTAATGCCTGCCAGTGTTGATTGTAAGCTTTATGGGGCAGAGACCATCTTTGTGCCTATGTGTTTGTACGATGCCTAGCAAAATGGAATCCTAGTCCATAGCTAGGACTCCTAGCCACTGTCACAAGAGAGGTAGCACATAAAACAGTAATAATGATTAACTATAAGTAAATGACCACAGGCATTTTAAACTACATGGAGATAGTGTTCTTCATCTACGTTACTAAGGCCACAACCCTCAAACCACGTACGCCAGAGCAGAACCATTGATTTCAAAGTGGTTGAGTAAGTGGACTGAGAATTGTGGCATAAGTCTTGCTGAGAGTTAGAGAGACCAGAAACTAAGGGTGTAGTTCTTCACCCATTGAAGACAATAGAAAACTCGGGTTGAAGGAGTGTTCTGCCCATTCCATTTTCAAAAGTGATGTAGACATGCCATTTTTACATGGGCATAACTGGGGCGTGGGTTTGTGCACGCTACGTGGGGCATACACACACTTCCAATGAGTGGGGGGGGGGCATCAGACGGGATGGGTGTGCGCCCCTACCCACGCACTGCCCGCACATGCCCCCACATGGAGCATTCTGGATTCCACACCTCCCACCCCAATGCTCCATGCAGGGGCATGAGTCGGTGGTACATGGATCACAGGAGCACACGCTCAACCTGCCTTCAGAGGGGAGCTCGGGTGGGTGAAAATGGGTAGACTTCCGTGGCCATGTCCCATGTAAAAGACGACCTTAGAAGCAGATTTTCAGAGGCACAGATGGAACTTTTGGGTTCATTCAGATTTTTTATTTACTTACAAAAGATTTTTATTCCGCCCCTCCTCCCCACAGGGCAGCTCTGGGTGGCGAACAACAGCCATGTAACATCTGCTATGTAAACATCTGCAGATCCATGCAGCAGCCCTAAGAAACTGCCTCAAGGTTACCCCATGATGGGGACTTTCAGGGGGTCTGAATGAATAATCATATATGGTATACAGTAATCCCTAAGGTGCTGCAAGGTAAAAGCAAGATCATCTCAGGGTTACCACATGGTAAGTCCATTCAGACATCATGGAAACCCCCACCTCAGGGTAACCCTGCTTGGGGGTGGGGTACTATGGAGACTTTCCATAATGTCTGGAAGCATTCTTAGGTGCTTAACTCCCATTTGTCGCTTTGAAAGTATTCTCTAGTTGTCTACAGCACATTTAAAAATCATCCCTCAAGTGCTTTTGAAAATTTTAACCATAATCGAGAACGGTTCTCAGCAAGCAGCAGCAATGGAATGGCTAAGACAGAGCCTGCTCTATAACTCCAATTTGCCAAAACTGGTAGGACTTCAATAGTCTTGGGAAACTAGGAAGAAAACATGTCTAGTCTAGATGCTGCATGTTACTGTTTTCTATTACCTGTGTCACCCAGTTGCACTTCTAGCAACACCCATAGAAGCACGCTGAAGCTTTGGGTCAAAGTTGAGTCTGGGAAGGATCTCTCCGCTAGGCACACTCTTTCCTGAAAGCCAGTAAGAAAGCGATATTGAGGCCTAGTTTTGCTTAGTTTATGAGGCCCGACAAAAACCACAGGCATAGGTGATAGCTAGGATAATTTCTAGTGACCCCTTTAGGCTTTTTACCTCCAAATCAGACATAAGCATATTTAGAGCCTTTCTCCCTGCCAAGAATTCCAAAGATGGCCATATTTGCAGAGCAATCTAAGAATGTAGTCATAGCGACAGTCGATGCAGAATGCAGCGATTCATTCAAAACCACTACATCAGAAAGGAGGCGTTGTTGGGCCGAGAGAGAACAGTGACCCTTATAAATGCGCCTTTCATTCCAAAACTTAATTTCAAGTTTACAGATGATGCAAAGGAGTTGCTGTTGTGGAGAGAGCACTTGTCGGAAGGGATTCAACACTCCGTGGCTTTTGGTGACATCATTCATTTCGAGATAGGTGACATAGTTCCAGAATGTAATCACACGTACGAATGTTTAGTCTCCTCACAGTTTTGAAGTTATTAGCTCACTCCTCCAAGCAACATATGCAGTGCTGGATCCAGGGAAATCGGGGCCACATGCAAAATGGTGACATAGGTCCCAGGGCATTTTTAAAAACAATTTCACTGGTGGGGATCAGAACTTAACAGGGCACTTTTATCCCACATCCAGAAACAATAAAAGGAGGCATTGATTCATCTTTAGAAATCTAATATATTCATTTCAAGCTTTAGAAAAAGTCTTTTCCTTCCCATGGGCCACTCTGAAAATCAGTACATGCTTCAAGGCCCATGATGCTGGGGCCAGGGGTGTGCAAGGGGTGCCCTCTGGAAGAGGGGGCCCAGATCACGGATCTGTCCCCTAGCCTTGTGTCTGTGCCCTCATCTCTGCGCTCTTACCCCAAGATAGGTTTTTCAACGCTTGGGGTTAGGAACTGGGCAGGGGCCAAATAAAAACTAGCCACCTTTTACCCTGGACCGGAGCTTCCCCACCCTTGCCTTAGAATGATAACAACATGATGAAAACAGGGATCTAATAAGCAGTGAACACAGGTCTCTGCTAATAAGTATATTAAAATAATTGCACAATTATTAATCAAATATTTTTCTGGCACAGACCAAAATTTAACAAAGTCAACTACATTGATATGCTGGGTTTTATCCAGTGTGTGTTTGTTTGGCAGAGATTTCCCTCACCATGTTAAATGTTAAAAAAATTCCCCTAAGGGCCAGGCACCCCCATAATTGAAGTCTTGTATTTTACACCAGTGCTTTTTACACTCATGTCATTTCAGGTTTATTCATGGACTCCGCATATTCCTGTGTCCTCACGCTCCCAACACATGGGGCCCTGGGTGGTCCCAAAGTTTGCATGTATGTGCTGTAACTGACCATCCATAGCAATCTGCTACATATTCAGTTGGGCCAAAATAGTTCCTGGACCAGGAGTTAGGGGGAGGCCCGGTTCAAGTCTCACTTTATCCTTTGGCCAGTCATAATAGTCTCTCAGCCAGCCTACCTCAGAGGGTTATTGTGAGGATTAAAAGTTGTGTTAATTAGTTCTATGTGAAGCTCTCAAAGCGCCATGGCATAATAATAATAATAATAATAATAATAATAATAAAAGTTGTCACAAACTTTACAAAAATGGTACCATTCAAATGCTATCTTAAATATTTTCTGCTAGAACTTAGACATGGGATGAATGCCAAAAATGTAGTGAGAATTTTTATGGTTTTTTTTTTTTTTTTTAAGAGATGGAAAACACTCCAACAGATGAATGGCTTGATAAAGCTATGAGGGTAGTAGAGCGATTGCACCCCCCCACTTCCAAAAGTTATTTATTTGCCCAGTCAGTTCATCTCTGCTCATGCTTTAAATTTAGACTTAGGGTAATTCTTGGTACCCCTCCCCCCACCCTTGGAAAACAAGTCTCTGGATAGAGTTAAACTACTCAGAGATCACATGTAAAATAAAATCTGTTTTGCATAAAAGGACAAATGAGAATGACTATTATCCACTTCTTTAATGCACTAAATTCTTGTGCACAGATTGTTCTTGTTACAACTTTTTAAGTTGCAAGGATTCGGATAGAACATAACATTCCTCTTTACGTGCAGTACTTGCCACAAGCCAAGTTAAAGAAACTGGACATTGAGAGTGCTTTTAAAAAAGCACAAACGTTTAGGCGAATCTGTGACATTTTTTGTTCTGCGATGTATTTACTAGGGCTGTGCGCTCGAGTTTTCAGTGAACCTGATTATGCCTGAAAATCAAGGGTTTGGGGGTCCAGTCTGAGATTGAACTCAGCTTCCTACTAGGTGGCTAGGATCCACTGCTCCCTGCATCTCTCAGCACATCTGAACCTGCAATATTTCGTCCCCCCTGCAGGGGCCACTATTGCCTCCACCCTGCGGCCTCCAGTTTGGACCTGCCCAGGGAGCCATGATGAGTGGGTGGGTGAGAGAGAGCCTGGGTGAGTGGTAGCCCTGTGTCCCCAGCCCCATGGACTCCCCCCCCCAGGCTGGTGGTTCCCCAGCCCCAAGGACCTCTGTTTCAGGCTACCCCTCCTCCCCCGCAACTAGCCCCCAACCCCATTCCAAATTGGCTAGGACCCGCTGGCTCTGTGCTCCCCCCAAACCATCTGCTCCCTCCCCTCAGCACCTGCCCCCACTTCCAGTGTGTCCTCCTCTACCCTTCCCCCTCTGCTCCTCCTCCCCCAGCCCCCTGCACACTAAACACAGATGCCCCCCCCCCGATAGTAGCAGCCAACACATCAAACACCGACACCCACACCCCTGTGCCAGTTGCACCCTGCGTTCATCCATGCACACCCACCCACTACACGGTTTGTTCTATGGAGCTCTCTGAATCTCTGGCTTCTATTCTATGGACTTCTATGCAAGAGGGTGGCCGGGGTGTCTACTGAATGGAGCGTTGGTTTATGGAGTTCTCCAGAGAGGAGGTGCTTGTTCCAGGAAGCTCTGTGGAGCTATGGTGCCAGTTCCATAGTGTTCCATGAAGCTATGGAGAAAGGAAAATTGGGTACTTACCTCTGAATTTTCCTTCTGCGGGGGATCCTCCTGGCCGGCCAGTCTGGACTGTAGGGTAGATCCCGCCGGGAACCAGTAGGAGGCAGACATCNTTTCAAATTTGCATAAACATATGAACATTTATGTAAATTAACAAGGTCCAGTTTTCATCTCAGGGAGAGAGGTGCCAACACTACCCCTCCCATCGCAAAGCAGCCAGAGGAAAAGCACAGTGGCTGGTAGTGTTGGCACGTGTGGCTGGGTTATTATGTATAACCATCTCCAGTTTTTTATTGATGCTTTTCCTAGAATATATTTGAAGTTATGCCTTGTTTTTGTTAACACTTTTATAACTGACGGCAGATTAGCAGCAGTTTTAACTGCATTTTCCTTATAGCCATGTCAGACTGGCAGAGATGCTGAACTCCTACCCCAAAAAACCATACAAAAAGACAAATAAATGCAAATAATAAAACCACAAATGCAAATATTTGACCCTTCACACAGTTCATGTATTTACTCTTATTTAATTTTATTTATTTATTTCCATTATCTTGCCCTTCCTGCACAGCAGCTCAGGGCAGCTTACAAAAAAATTAATAAAAACAAGATGTGAACATCATTTTTTCCCCCCACAACCCCTCATCCCATCAACCCCCCCAAACCATCCTCCACCTTAGCTAACACCCCCCCCGCCCAATTAAATTCCCCCAATTCAGTCCTCGCTGCCAAAAGCCCAACGGAACAAAATAAATAGACTTACATTGTCTTCGGAAGGCTGCCAGGCTTGAACAACGGTGGGCCTCCTGGGGGAAGGAGTTCCACAGCGAAGGTACAATGGCTGAGAATGTTCTCCTCATAGTTGAGACCTGGCAAAAATGGACCTAAGAAGTCGGGAGGGTGGAGAAGATGAAAAAGGAAGAACAGTCTTGCCTTGACCAGCACTGGCAAGTAAGGATCAAAAGTTTTGGTGGGCCACGAAGAGTTGGATCCAGGGGCATGGTGAAGCCCTGAGTGACTGAGCCTCAAGGTTCTCCCTCACCGTCCTGCACTGGTACAGTGAATTAGCTAGGATTAAGGTGTGCAGGGCTACTGGAAGTAGCCAAATGCACAACATTTGGTGGCAGTGGCAGCTGCTCAGTAAGGACAGAGATTGATAGTCGGGCTGAGCCACACCGGTTCCTACTGAGGAGCCACCACTGCTGCAAGCAGCTGACCCCCTACAGTGTCTAGTGGAATAGACAGAGGATGAACAGCTCCTTGTGGGATCCTTCTTTAGGGCAGCATTGCCAGTATTCCTGTTCCTCCCTGGGCTGCCCCAATGCAGAGTTACTATTGCAATACTTTCTGCAGGTGGTATGTTGGTCTCCCAGGTTGATGCTGGGGCAGCACTAGGTTCCAGGTCCTTCAGTGCCCCACCTCTGCCCAATAGAAGGTGGTCTGAGTGTCTGGAGTTTCTCTCGAGGCAACGGCACCCCACTGCGCTCCCATGAACCCCAGCCAAGTGAGGGTAGTGCTGCCCCAGGATACAAACCGAGCACAGACTTAATGTGCGTGTGGGGATGCTTAAGGGCTGCGATCAGGGAGAGTCCAGACCATGAACCTGTCCCCTGTCCTTGTGTGCACGTCCTCATTTCAGCTCCCTTTCCCCAAGCTCTGTTTTTCACTGCTTGAGGGTAGGAACTGGATCTAGGGGCCTTACGAGGCCAAATAAGAGCCACCCAAGGGCTGCATTTGTCCCTCGGACCAGAGTTTCCCCACCCCTGGTGTAAATGATCCCATGATTCAGATTGTGTGAATTGAACCCTGGGAATGTTCATGGGATGATTGCCGCCATTGATTGCAGAGGATTGTGGGATGGCTAGAGGAGAGCGGGTAGCTGGAATATTTTCTACAAAGCACCTGGACACACACATTTTGAGTATTCAAACTTCTGGGTGTTTGTATCAGTTTTAACAAGGCAAATACAAAGTAGTGTTCACTTCCCTCTTCTGTTCTATTTTAGTTGTTTTGGTTACTTTGTTCATTTTGGAGGTACCAAATACACTAATAAACCGAAACAGAACTTGTTGCCAGAGGAGGTTGTGAAGGCCCAAGGACATTACTGGGCTCCAAACAGGATTGGACAAATTCTTAGATCGGTCTATCCATAGGTATTAGGTGAGTTGGCCAGGGGAATGAAGCCTCTGTCTGTTGGGAACCGGGAGTGAATAGCAGTGATTGGTTCACTCCATTGAGATCTATGGTGTGCTTCTCTGAAGCCATTAAAGTTGGCCACAGTCGGAGACAGGATGCTGGTTTTGATGGATCATTAGTCTGACCTACTATGGTGGCAGTTATATTCTGAACACACAGTCATTGAGTAAAAGTTAATTTTGCAATGGTGATGAAGATGAATTTGGATATTCCTGTATGGAAATGAATAGATGAGCTACCTTTACTCATGCGTGAACATGCCAATACTACTCCACAGTAGCTGGAGGTCTGAACAAGTCTATGCCGGTAGCGTCTGTTTCTGTAGGACACATACAAAGCCAGGGACCCAGCAAAACCCAAAATGTGCCAGCCAAAAGCAATCTCCATTTTATTTTCTTGCTGAAAAAAAGAGAGACTATAGTGTAGCTAGACCAACCACAACTTGAGGAAAAAAACAGAAAGCAAGGGGACAGGCGTTCTTTGGGGGAAGCTTAAGTCTGAAAATTTATCCTAGCATGCGTGATCTTCCAAAAATCTGCCATCCCCTGCAGTGTTCAGACTTCTTGCATGACCACAGCCACATGAAGAATGAAATTAAACCCCATGGAAATCTTTGACATTTCTAGCATTATGCAACGTGTGGCTGAAGAAAAAAAATATATTGCAAAAATTCCCGTTCCCTTCCAGAATTCAGCAAGCTATTTCTAGCTTTTAATTACACATTTCACCATTAATTTGGGGACAGCTTTTTATTCTAAAGCACAATTAGAACAGAACTTATGTAACCCATTTAAAAATAGGAAATTGGGAACACTTGGGGTAGAGTCTGCGACTGCAATTTCTGGAGCTGTGAGTTTTCATCTTGAAGCGTTCAAACATCCCATCTGTTTATTGAACGTTTGTATTAACTGTGTATCGCTGAATTAGTAATGAAAGTATTTATGTAGGCTAGATTGAATAGGGCTCTCATAGAAAGCTAATTCAAAATGATGCATTTACCGTGGAATGTTTGAACTATCCTTTAAAATTTAATAGGCAATTTCAGTCTCTGCTGTAGATCTCTCTGAAGCTGCCTCAAAAGCTATAGAGGGAGTCTTATTCTCCATTTCATTTGTATTGTTTTCTTAGCAGTGTTTTTATAGGCCTATGTAACATTTCTAAGGAATCCTGTGGATTTTACTCCTATTCAAATCAATAGCAATTTTCAAAGATGTAGATGATTTATTATTAATTATTATTATTATAAGCATTTATATAGTGCCAGCAATGTACCTGGCACTTTACAAAAAGTAAGATAGACATGGTCCCTGCCCGAGAGCTTACAATCTAAAGACAGGGTGAGGGGAGACAGGGAAGGGGGAAACAGAGGGTCACTTTAATTTTCTTACTCAAAAATTCCAAAAGGGAAATTCTTTCCATTTGAAAAATATGGTGATCATTTAGCAGCTAACAAATGAAAAAAGTATTTTGTCAAAAGGGTCCAATTCTTTTCATTTACACCAGCAAATCAGAATTTGCACCACTGAACTCACTGGATTTACACCAGTTTAAATAAAAACCAGAATTGGATCCTAAATGAATCAGGGCTTAGGAAGTTGAACTTGCAAATCAGATGAATGCATGAAACTTTGGGACAGTTGGGTACTCTGGGACTAACTGGTTCGAGAAAACACAAAACTGAGCAAAACTATTTCAGGAATGAAGTTCCATCTAGTGGGCAAAACTGGAAAGATCATGGTTGGAGACATGGCCATTGCTTGCTTAAAGCTGTAACAACGTAAAGAGTGGAAACACACACACACACACACACACACACACACACACACACACTAGTTTCTGGTAGATAACTTTCATAAGTGGAAGACCAGAGTCAAATGCTTCTCTCTCTCAATATTCCCAAGTACACGGAATGGGAGGACAAGACTTCCATAGCATCTACAATCATAATAGCCACCACACGTAGAGCTGAAATGACGATTCGCAGTAAACGCCGTTCTCATTGAAAATATCACATTGGTCACTTTCCCGACAATTCAGGAACACGTACATATTTGTTTGGGCTTCCATTCAGCATTTTTTAGAAGCATTGAGAGCAATGACAAAAGTGATGGAAGTGTTGGAAATTCACCAAAGGAAAATACTGAAAGCAGAGGATGGGCAAAAAGAAAAAATACGAATATTGATTTCTGCAAAGTTCCCAAAAGGATGACAATTCATGTTGATTTCGGAATGACCATTTTTACACCAAAGACCTGTGCCTCTCTGTAGGTACGTCACGCAACAGTGAACCAAGGCCAATAAAGACGACAAAGGGACAATCTCAGAACATGACCCCAACCTAGCAGATAATAGAGGGCTCTGTATTTTGCTTATATAATGGCCATACATACTTGCAAAGCCTGTCGTAAGGGGTGTCCTAAAGCACTTATGGCTATCACGGCTTACACTTGGGTGGGGCTCTACAAGGTCTTGGAGTACTTTGACCCACAATAGGTCCTGCCCTAGCAGCTTGTCTCCATAAGCATACTTCAGCATATTCCATAAGCATACTTCAGAGCCACTACCTCTCATCCCCATTTCCCAAGTGCAGAGGAAAACCAGGGTTAACTTACTAGTACTCCCCTCCAATGATTTCCCCTAGGCATCAACAGTTTCCTGAGCAATTGGTTCTCTAAAGGGACAGTCTGTAGATCAGGGGTGGGGAACATTTTCCGTCCTGGGGACCACACTGAATATTAGTACAAACTCCGAGGACCACATAGATGTTGGGGGCGGGGATGCTTAACAGGTGTATTCAGAAAAAGGAGGGCCCAGATCATGGATTTAGCCTTGTGTGCATACCTTCCTCTCTGCTTCATTATGCTGAGCTCAGTTTTTCAGTGCTTGGGGGTAGAGACTGGATCCAGGCACTGGAAAGGGGTCACATAAAAACTTGTCGAGGGCCACATTTGGTCCCTGGGCCTGAGGTTCCCCACCCCTGCTGTAGATGGTGGAAAGCTGATGAAAACAAAGGCAGAGCAACAGGGAGAAAAGTTTTTAATGAGCAAGCAGGAATGCCATTTCCTCCCTCCAGAATAGATGCTAAATGGTCGATACTTCCCACTTGGACCACACTTTGTGAAGGTAAGCACCTCTCCCTCAGGGGCATTGCTAGGCTGGAATGGGCCCTGGTGCAGAAGATGGAATGAGGCCCGGCAAACCCTCCTCCTTGCAGCAGCAGATGAAGTGCTACCAAGGAACAGCTGCACCATATTATAGCTACACCCTTGTATGCCCTTTAGCCTTGCTTTAACCCCCTGCTGGTGGCAACAAAGGGGATGGCAAGGTGAAGACATTTTTAACACAGGGCTCTCCTACTCATGAACACGTAGAAATCTGCGTGTTACTCATGAACACACAGATATCTACATGTTCATGAGTGGGAGTGGTCCGTGTGAAGGACGCGGTGCGTGCACGTTCCCACCTAACACTCATCCCCATGCACCCTCCACTCAGGGAGCAACCAGAGAAAATGGCGGTTGCTCTGTGCGTGGCGATGAGTGGGGGATGGATGTGCACCCATATGCATGCCCCCCCAGCCACCAGCGTGCCCATGGCCCCCCCCCCCTCTGCGGGGACCATGTAAAAAAGGTCTGGAGGTAGGAGGTACTCACCTTTGTGAACAAGCTCTAGGAGGGCCCCATCATCTTTTCAAGACAAAGTATCATTGTATTAAACTGGATGTAGGGAGGGGAGGAAGTTAGCTGGAAAAAAAGACTGTACTCTAGGAAGATTGTTGATTAAACAAGAATTATCTTGGAACTTCACATCATCCAAACTAGAATGCCTGAGATGCCGTTTAATCTGCATACCTGACTTCAGCCATGAGAAGATGATCAGCTCAAGCCCATCATGGCAAGGTGTGAATAAATAAAAGCCTGAAGTTGCATAAAATTTATTTTTTTCCGCCTGTTTTTACATCATTCCCTTTTAAGTTAGTACAAGTCTGCAACACACATAAGTCCACAGAATAAACAATTTGCATTCATATTTCTCTTGAAATCAAAGATCTTTACATCTCATTGAACTAGATGACAGGTACAAAACAGTAGCATCACAATAAATATTTTGACACCAGGAACCATTTCCCCCCCACAGTTAAAAAGGTTCTTTTTTCTTTTTTTAAAAGGCATAGAAGTACATGTTTTGCATTAGGCAACAACAACAGATCATATTGGCAAACTTGATTGTGGTAGAGCAGCTTCCAAAACTCTACAGAGAGCAGTAGAAGAAAAAAATGAAACATGGGATTCCATGCAAATTCCAAGTCTGCCTTTTGCAGAAAGGTCCGATTCAACACATTCTGAAAATCAATAGGGTGGGGAAAAAAAGACTCCTGTGGACATCAGAGGTCATTGGATAGGGCAATTAGTCTATTGGCGCATGTGCACAAATTGCCCGTGCAATAGAGTTGAAATGAAGAGTAAGTTTTGTATTCACTGATATTATTCACAATTTTTGGATAGCCATCTGAATGGCTGAAAGATAGCCACAACTGAAGTACATAGTCGCATAACCACTTAATTGGTTATTTTGTTTATTTCAGTTATTTGGGCATTTTATTTGCTTCATTTTGGCTATTTTGCACAAAAGCCAAAACAAAGAAACAATGACCAAACCAAAATAACTAAACAAACAATATTCACTTTGCTGGACTGAAGTGAGCACATTTATTCACCACAGATGCTATTCAACATGGTTGGAGGTAACTGCAAGTGCAAATTATTAGGATGCTTTGAACGCAGCTGTACAGAACGAAACAGGCCCTGGCAGAGAGCCTAAGAGGTGCGTAGCTCAACCAGCAAAGGGAGAAACCAAAAAGCTCTGAAAGGAGGCAAACATTTTATGTGCATCACATTAAAAAATGCTGCAACTGGGATTTTGCCATCTCATGCATTAACCAAATTTGAAGAGGGGCAGACCGTGCCATGGAGGCACCTTGGTGCATGCAGCCTGGCTGCCCTGTTGCAGACATATGCAGCAAATCGGGACTCGCATTCAGGGCCAGCCTTACTACAGGGCAACTGTTCCAGGGCCTGCTCTTTTCTCCACTTTCAGGAGCTGTGCAATGGCCTCCATTTTCACCAGGGCAGACTGCAAGCCTCCCCTCCCCCAATCCCTCCCAGCAGGGCCCCAAAACACATCCACCTCTAGGGCCCTAAAGAGAGACCCCCCTAAGGGGATGGAGCCCCAAAGAAGAGGGTGGGGACATGGGGGTCCCTGCATTTTATCTTTGCCCGAGGTCACACAAGTTCTAAGGCCGGCTGGTCCTGCACATTGCCTTACTCAACTCTGATAGAAACAGCCAACAGAGCTGCAGTCATGAAAGCACAACTACTGCAGTGTAAGGGACGCCCATGTCTCAACTCTCCGTGTCAAATCCCTTGGTTTTCGACAACTTTTATGGATTGCTTCTTAGCAGAGGCCACTGCGGGGCCAAATTCTTGGCTCCAGGCCTGAAGCCTCATGAAGTCTGCAGTCCAAGCCTCCCTGAACTTAAGCCTTTCTTTTTTTAAATCCTAGCCCAAACACCTAAAACAACAACATCCCCCCACTGCAGTTACAAGCAACTTTAGTATCTTGCAATGAGGTTCTCTCTGGAAGAGGTCCAAGAAGGTAGGGCAGCAAAAAGAGCTGGGATTTTACAGAAATCCCTGCGGTTAAATCTGGTGGGCTGCAGAGGGGAAAAGAGAACCTCCACAAACAAACGAACAAAAACCCACTGATTTCTTTTCACTCCAGTAAAGCAGATTGCTTTTTGGTACTGCTCCTTGTGGCTCTGCAGAAGTTACAGCACTTAATGGCAGAGCTGTGCAAAAATAAGTGTCACTCCTGTGAAAAGTTTCCGATTCCAAGGTCAATTTGACGTTCGAACTTTTGGGAAAAAAAATTCAATGAAACTTCAGCTCAGCTCTGCTTAGCCCCTGCTCTCAGAGCTGTGGTAGCATTATTACTGACACTCTTCATTTATCCACCAAGACAATTTTGGGGTGATGAAACATATTTATTACCGAACCACCATATTAAGCATCAAAGCCCGGGAAAACGGATATTTGTCCCCAGCTGCAGGACAAGAGCTCTGGTGTATGTGGATTCTTTTTTCCTTGAATGAGTAAACAGAGGATTAGAAATATATAGCAATCTACTGTATCCGCTTAGTAAAACCTAAGGATGGGCTTCTATACAGAGTCAGCTGTGCAAAGAATGAAGAGCTTACGAAATAAAGGTAAATAACTGCAAAAAAAAAAAAGAAAAAGGAAATCTGGTGTTTAGAGATCTTTCAAAAGCATGTAATGAACCATATACTGCTAGCACATTCTGCAGCCTTGCATAATAGCTGCACAGCAAAGTCTGTAAATGCTAAAGTTTACAAACAAAGAAAATATTGTTAACCAAGACTTCCTAAGAAGAAAAACGTCTAATGCCCAAGGAGCACAAATACATAACGAAGTGCAAACACACAAGAGGGGATGTGCCAGGTGTGTCCAATGCGTATGTGCCATGTACGTGCAATGAACAAAACACGTGTGCACTGGCCACATGCACTGCACACACTGCATGCGTGGGGTATGCAGAGCAAACACTCGAGCCTTGGATCGGGGATACAGGAAATAACTTACTCCAAGTTAGGTCATGTAAAAAAAATAAATCCACTTTTTTCATGTGCAGTAACTATGAATGCCTATTAAACTTGGCTTTTAAAAACAATTTTAAAAATATATAACTTAAAGGGACTATAAGTACAGACACATTAACGTGCTAAAATTGAAAGCTGTAACATTCACACCAAGAAGTGCCACTCTCCTGTGTGTTGGTTTTTTAAGTGGCAGTTTTATTTGTTTTGATGATCTTTTTGATTACTTAAAAAAAAAAAAAGAAAAAAAAAGACCAACACAGTCTACAATAAACCACCTGGTTTACATGCAATGAGAAATACTTCAAAGATGTACAACCTTGTGCAAGATATTATCTGTAAAGGAACACGAGCCACCGTGGCTTCAGAACACTTGTCACGCTAAGCTAACAAAATTTTGTCACCATCACTAGATACGAGTTCCTTATGAAGGTAATGAGGCCAATAAATATTACTGAAACTAATTACAACTCACTCCCTCTTCTTAGTGATTTTACAAGTGCATGCCCACCATTTAGTGTAAAATGCAGGGACTCCAGGAAGAAGAATTTATTCTACCTTATATATTTTTCAACTATTTACAGCAGCATGGAACTGTCTTGCGTGACATTTAGCTACAGATATACAGGGTTAGTACAGTTACCTACTGTCATGTGTTTTCAGCAGAAGAGACTTGACTTCACAGTAAGTTTGACATCATCCTTTGTTATTACATTTAGATTTACTAAATCATAATGTTTGTTTATCAAGGAACCAGCATTAGTCACATGGCTGATTCCATCCAGTTACAGTAGCAAACCACAAGAAAAACGACACTAAGGATCTTTTTGTAAACAGGTTAATTTGAAGAAAGAAAAAAAAAAGCCAAAACATCCAATTTTTCTCCATTAACGCTTTCCAGAAATTGCAATTATTTCTGAGGCAAATAATGTAGGAATACAGTGTTTTTGAAACAAGGTCTATTTAAGAGACAGCGTGGAAATATTTTGTTAGGAAAATACTTAAAATACCTAACAAAAATATGGTAGCAATTTTCCCCTCTCTCTTTGCTGGTTTGTTTATTATATATATATGGAGTCTCATAGCAAAAAATAAAAGTAATGCTACACACACACACACACACGCAGGCCATGGTTTTGAATAATAATAAAAAAGGCGCTTACTGTTGTTGTTCCCCAACAATATTAATAAGACCTTCAGATATTCAGGAATGATTAGAAAGTACATCATAGCAGCTTATAGTGTTGCAGGCTACAGTTTCTGCAGCCTCAAACCTTTATTCATACCCTTATCACAGCATCCTAGCGTAGAACCTACAGAATATGCAAGATGCTGGGTTTCCATCTAGAACATGAGAAGGTGAAGGAGCAGGGAGGAGTGTCTAAAGGGGCATAAGGAAATGAAAGGTTAAACCGAGCCACAATGTGTGCCGCTGACTTCTTTCCTGAGCCACTGGGTGAGAACAGATATGACGCTAACATCACTTTAACACCGCTTTAACATTTCTTATGCATGTTGCAGGGCTGTATTGGTACCCTATGCAGCCCTGCAACATGCATAAGAAATGTTAAAGTGGTGTTAGAGTGGAGCTAGCGTCATGTCTGTTTTCACCCACTGGTAGCTCCCACAGCCTAACTTTTCAGGGGATGGTGCTGGATTGGGTGATGGATCAAAACTATCACCACAGGTCCTCTGACTCCATGAAATGGAAAGGCAGCATCTTTCTTCCTCACTACAGTACCTATTTGTCAGAGAAATGGCCCAAACTCACACACCAGGTTTCTCTTCCCTGGGAGCTTTTTACACAGAAGGCAATACAGGGGCCCTCAGAGTGCTTGCCAAGTATGTACATATGCTTCCTCCCACTTCTCATCCATTCGAGTTATGAATAGTTATGAGGATGGTGCGCACCCAGCTTTCCTCCAAAGATTGCTGAAGTGTTGGAATAGAACCTTCTTTAGCCTTTGTTGGGCCAGCATTTATCTTCATATTCCCAGGGTAGCATTGTTGGCTTTGAGGCGCTGTCGTAGGCTTCACAGCATAACTGAGGGAGCTTCCTACCGCTAAAGCTCTCTGTGACTGATAGTCCAAGACACACAAGTCTGAGTCACAGTAGCCCGGAGCCCTCATTTTAAAGTGCTTCTTATCCTTCATTCAAGTTTATAACACTGGAAAATGTGAAAGTGTGTGTGTGTGTGTGTGTGTGTGTGGGTGTGTGTGTGTGGGAAAGTGGTCAATTTGTATAATTCCTAATCCATATACAGGAAGCACGGCATAACTTGCTCTACTCACTTAATAGATTCCTGGTCTGAATGGACTACCTTTAGAGATAAAATGGGGGTTCAGGCTCCTTGGATTAGCCCACAAACAAAAATGTCGTTTGGCGCTAACTATATCAATGACTTCTATGGTGTAGATACTAGGAATTGGGCAGAGACCAAAGAGGGGTAGCTGTCAGTCAATGCGAGTCACGCTTGACCTAGTGGAAGGCTCTATTAGCTCATCATTCTACTCAGTTCTTCAGTCACATGTTCTTTCCAGCTGCCAAACACCACTATAAAATGATGCAAGCGGCTGCCAACTGCAAGAACCCATTCAATATTTTGAAATTTAAAAAGAAATCGAAATCCCGTTAGCTGCAAGCATTAACCTAGTGTTGACTATTTCTGCCAGTTCTCAAACCTATTATCTGCTCTCAAACCTATTATCTGCTCTCACAAATTCTCGTGCTGAGCCATGCAAATGACACGGCTGTACTAAAATTGTACCTCTTTATTGTGTCCTGACTGCATCCACTTGTGAGCGCTCGCTTGGACTTATTTTCAGCTCATCTTCATTAATCCACTCTAACAAGAAACAGATTTTTTAAAAATAGAACTGTGAGTACTAGTAGCTCTACGACCTTTCCTTTCAGTCTCTAAGGATTCCCGACACATCTGCCCATTGTCTGAAAAACAACAGCATTGACACATTTAAAGGCTGCTCTGCTGCAAGTTTCCTTCGAAAAAGCTTTGCAAGAATGTAGGTAAGTTTGCTTCTCTGCGTAACTATATAGTGGAATTATTTGTATGCCTTCGGTTCTTTTTAGCAGGAAACACAATGGCTAAACAATATGGAATTTGCTTTTTTCTGATAATATTTCTTTGCTTGTATTAACTGTTGGGCAATATCAGAAACAGCTACATTGAGATCTTCCCTTTTTAGTGGTCAAACTCTAGAACAATTCCCTTGTCAACATTGGAGCTCGACCAACAGAGTCACATGGGACCAGCTGTCACGAATACAGGACCTCACCAATTTTAAGGAACTTCCCAAGACATACAAAATACATTTCCTACCTGAATTGAAAAGAAAATTAAGGAAACAACATAATGGAGGGAACACCGGAGACACGCCTAAATAATAATAATAATGATAATCCATCACATGACTATACGTCACGAAGGTCACTACTAGGCAGCTTTCAGATACACTGATCTCAAACGCATGAGAAGCCAAATTATCTTTCCAGTTACATGCATTTGACCCCAATTAAGTTAAACCAAAAGTGATGAAACCAGCTGATCTGTGAAGTGCCTGTGTATCTTCACGTCATTTACTGCGTATAGGTTTGAGTTGACTGCAGTTGTGAGTCTCTGTAAACCAGTCAATTACTCCACAATCCTTCTGTAACTCTCAGAAATAGTGTTGTTATAATGAATACATGATTTATTTATTTTTTTTGCCTGTCAGCAGTGTGCAAAATGAGTCTCCACTGTGGTCGGAGCAGACTAGGACGTGAGTTTAGAATAGCTTGGGGGAGAGAATCTTCTTCGCAGGTACTTCAGGACGTAAAGTGGAAGACAGCTGACAAGGGTGATGACTGTGACCTTCCACAAAAACGACAAGGTCGCAATGAAGTAAACATCTGCAGGAAAAGAGCACAGAAGCAATGGATGCAACATGGATTCTTAAGACAGAATTGTGCTGGGAGCGCAAAGAAAAAGCCACATAAAAGTTTCAGGTAGTTAAAAAAGGTCAAATAAAGCTTAACAGCCTCATCCTCATACAACACATATTAAAAAAACCCCAACTAATAGTTTCTGTTCTTTGACTGCCTCCCGTCCCCTCCACCCCCGCCCCCCAAATATCGCAGTGATGTTATTTCCTTGTGTTAGACCAGAGCCTAAAATTAAAGCTGAGGAACCTCCGGTTGGGGGGCCAAACATAACCCATAGCTAGTTTTTATTTCACCGCTTTTAGTTTCTGGACTTGGTCCCTGGATCCAGTTCCTACCACCAAGCACTGAAAGACGGAGCTCACAGTAAGGGAGTCGAGATACGGGCACATTTAGGGCAAGGCTAGGGGGACTGATCCGTGGCGTATATCCAAGATTTGGACCCTCCTCTTCCTGAGCATACCATGCCCATTTTCCAAGTGACCCCAAAGAAGGGAAAGGTTCCCCACCCCTGCACTAGACCATGACAAATAATGGAATTATAGCAATCCTTCACCCCTTGGCAGAATTATCCATACTGCCTTCTTTCAAGCTCCAAGAGTTTTTTCCTTCAGCTTGTTTGTGAATCGTCTCCCATTCATTCCAATACCATAGAGTGTCTTCTCTTTACTCACTTAAGTTACATGACCACGGAAGCCCTGCAGATAGTTCAAAGCCCAGCCAGAATACCCTGGTGTCAGAGATAGCCTTTGTATATCAAGGTGGCTTTGAACTGAAGAAACGAGAGGGCTCTTTTATTCAGCAGCAGGATGCAATCCTGGGAGTCTGCAAGACTCTTGCGGGGGTGGGGTGGGGGTGTACTGACATTTTGCAATTCCTGAGAGAACACTGGAACAAGCTAGAGCGATTAGATGCTGGCCCCAGACAACCCAGAGCTGCAGTCCCTTGCCTGTTTTCTCTCAACATGCAAGGCAGAGGGGCAGCTTTAATTTTAGGTTTAAGAAACAATAAGCCAGACTCCTTTCACTCCCTAAATCCCCAACAATATGGAAGAAGATGTAATGAGTTTAATATGGCAGACGAGTCACTAAGTTATGTATTAGAGAGTCATGCTTATAGACTAAGTTATGTATTAGAGTTATGCTTATAGACCCAGAGGTAATCCTTGCAATGACCCCACAGCATAATTATAAGCAGCATCCTATACGGGGATTTGAACTAGAGCTGAAATGGGTAGCAGTATAAAGGTTTGCGGAAGCTGGGGGTGGGGAAGTGGATTTTTTTTGCAATTTTGGATAGGCTGTAGTCAACCTGAACAACATTCATCACAACATCCAAGACTGAGTTTTTGCAGTTTTCATTGGCCCCAATCCCATGGTATGCAGACCCACGTGCACAAACAGCTGCACAAGATCTACGTGCATCCACACTGGCAACTCATTGTGCCTAGAGCAAACCATGCGCAAACCACATGCACATGCACGCAAGTAGCTTCCGCGTGGGGATCTGCAGACCATGGGATTGAGGCCATTATCTCTTTCATTTCTGATAATTTCTGGTAACAACAATGAGAATGGGTGGGATAAAAATTGGCACTGGAGAAATGACCAACCAAAAAAAATGGACCAGCCAAAAAGATGAAGAGCGATAACTTAGCAAAGATCAGTCAGATACCGTTCAACACCTGTTTTGGGTCAAATTCGATGGGTTTGCTGGTTTTAGTGGGTACTCATTTCAACTCTCTTTGAACTGCTGGGCATTCCTGAACCCCAGGACAAGCTTCCCCAGCCATGGAATTGTATGTGTAATAAAACAGGTTTGTCATTTTTCTAGTGGTGGCCATGGAAAGAGATTTTACAAGTCTGCTAATGTTCCCAGTCATGTCTGCAGAGCCTGGGCCCAAGGTCTCTGGCTAGACAGACAGTCCATCAAGGAATGTGAGCATGCTAGATTACTTCACGGACGGCTCTAATTCCACTGTTCTCCCATTACCGCTCAGCTCACAAAACATCAGAATGAGAAGACCGAGAGATACATAAAAACATTTAGCCTTACCAATGAACTCATGTAAGAAGACGAGGGAGGCTATGTAGCAGGAAAGACTGAGCAATTCTGCCACTATCATGAGCCAATGCCACGTCTGGATTGTTAGCGCTACCATCAACAATTCGGTGAGAATCAAGGATGTGAAGGAAATGGCAACAATGTGGACGAATTCGGATTCAAACAGCAGCAGTGCCCCATACATGATGATACTCCCTGTGAGGAGAAAGAAGAGAAGACGGGCTAGGGAGCTCACCAATGGCCTTCAATGTAAGGTCTTTAAGTGGATACTTCTCTTTAGATAGAGACAGAAATTATTTATAGATCAGGTTGGCTATAGCGGCAATACCTATCCATTGGAAGTATTTACATGGCCCCCATTCAGGGCCAGATCTAGACTAGTGAAGACTTTGTGGTTGCAAGGTTCTCCCCCTCCCTCACCCATCCCAACATGTGGGCTCCACATATAAGGTTGAAATGATGGGATGAATGGAAGGAGCACTGGCATAAAATATGGACCCACAGACTCAAATGTAGGGAAGCTAGGCCTCTGGAGGTCAGGAGGGGATCCAAAACAAATGGAACCTGGGAGTAAATGAGAAATAACATGTATAATATATGGGTCTACATGACCTGCAACGTAGTGAGCTCTGGCCCTTAAGCAGGGGGAGCAGTCAGGGTGTCTGTCAAACATTCTTATGTTAGAAAGGGGGCCCACACCACCATTTAATATGGGGTCCCAATGTCTTTGGATCTGGACCTGCCCTCATTACAGACGGCCTCACAGTCTTTCCTTTCCAAACTCCACTCAAGTAGAGATTGTCAGGGACCACAGGTCTAGGGCACAGAGAGTAGGTACAGGATGAGGTCCTGGGAAACATGGTGGAAGAGTTGGTGTAGGATCAGAGTCCAAGGTCCAGGAGATAGTTCAGGACTGAGGTCCAAGGGTCATGGTGGGGATCAGCATTCAGAGCAAGGAGGCAGTTGCAGACAAGGCTGGATTGGATGAGACGAGGCAGGATGGGACAGGACGAGGCAGAGCTGGTGCTGTATGGAGTGGGTTCCAAGGGAGTTGTGTAGGAGGTTCATCCTACAGATGCTGGGCCTCCTTCAAAGCAGATGGCGATCCCCAGTTTCCTGGTGGCCAGACTCACCAGTGGGATCAGAAAGACCGGGTTCTCAGAGGAAACGTCAGAAGGGCCCACCTCCAGCTGGCCCAAAGGTCACAGTAAGGTCCACTCCAGGGAGTGTAGAGCCGGTCAAAGGTGCATGGGAATACAAGGAGAGGACACAGGAAGACACAACAGGAACCAGGAAGTAACTGATGCTCCACCCAGCTTCCTGTGGCTACTGGCTGGCCTTATATACAGGCCGGCAGTCAACCAAGAAGCTGGGGGCGTGGAGTGAGGCTAAAGAGGGGTGTGGCTTGAGTGGCGCTGGAAGAGGGTTCTAACCGATACTGGCCCTGGCCAGCAGGAACCGGTGGCACTGCAGAGCCAGCCGCTGTGCCCAGGGCCTCAAAGGTGCTGGCTCAAGCCTGGGTCTTTACAGCGATCTGCTATTTGCCTCATTGTGAAGATGAGAGATTAAGTGACTTGCCCAAGGTCACACATGTCTGTAGCGGAGCAGGGTACTGCACCCAGGTCTACTACACTCTCAAGCTAGTGGCCTACCCAGTGGACCACCTTATGACCAGTTGCTATACGTGCTTAGAGTTTCATGGCAGTTTCTCACAACCAGAGACATGAGAGATGCGTATGTGAACACTAAGTCATTGTAAAGGTTCTAGACACCTGTCTTCTCAAAAATTAGCATGATTGTTTAAAAAAATAATTAAAAAACTACTTTGATTCAGCAACTGCACTGCCCCACTGTCTGAAAGGAGCTGGAGTGAGTAGCCCTCACATTAGTCTTGCTGGGACCATATTTTTTCTCTCCTACTCCTTGGGCTAAATACTCTCTTAATACATTTTTCCCTCCGCAGCAAGCACAAGTTAATACTGTTAATGCAGAACATCACTTTGCAGCCCTATTTTGGCTGACCTGGGAATGCCCACACAGCTCTTTGCATTGCCACCTGCATAAATTGCTCATGTCAGAAGCGTAAGTATTGTGTTCCAACATCCATCGTATTATATGCTAGCCTGAATGGAAACCCTACCAGCATGGACATAAATTTTTTTTAAAAAGGGGGTGGTGGTAATAGATGGAAGGGATGCACCATTCCTGAGTTTGATTAATTTCAGCAGCTGCTCAGCCCTGCCCAGTGCTTTTGGCTCGGGAGAGAGGAAGGCATCCAGCCACAGATCTCCTGTAGCCTTCAGGAACATCAACAAGCTGGTTTTAAGCAGGAATCTCACTTCCACTGACTTCACAAAACACCATGTTTGGCAACGTAAGGAGCAAAAAACTGCTCCTTTATTTTCTGGATAAGCAAAGCGAGGTGAGGCAGTGAGGAACAGAATCGAGGTCTCTTGGCATAATCGCCTGAAAGTCTACCTACCTGGTCATAGTGTTAATGCTGCTGCTGTATCCTAACAGTAGGGGTGTGTGAATCTGTAACATTTTCTATTATTTATGAAAATGAATGGAGCCCCATTCATTTTTATAACGAAATATTTTGAAAATGGACGAATCAGCAAACAATTGTCGTTTGCTTTCATCAGTTTACAATTCAATTTTTTATTTTTTTATTTTTAAAAAGCACTGCGCATGCACAAAACGGCCACTGGAGCTGTTCTGAGCATGCGCTCCCTTTTCCAAAATGGTGCCAATGCTGTCAACGACATTTTGGAAGAGGGCTGTGCATCTGCAGAATGGGTCTGGTGACCACAACACATACAGGGATTTTTAAAAAAGTGAATTTTTAATTTAAAAAAACTGGGAAAACCCCCTCAAACAGTAGGGTCATTTACAAAAGAAACCCGAAAACAAAAATGGGGTGTGTGTGCGCGTGGGGGGCTTCTGCACGCCCCTAATAAACAGTGGTTTAATTACTGGGCAACATGCAAAAACTTTATTAGCTCAATAAAAGAGGAGCCTTCTGTTGCTTCTAGAGCTGAGGCGGGAGATCGTTGAAAAGGGAACCTGAAGCTCAGTACTTCAAATATGGCTTAGGTGAAGGGGTGTTACATGCGCACACCTGATTGCATTTTAAAGAAGTTTTAGCTGCCATTGCTTCATTACCCAGCAAGGACTAAGGCATGAGTCATAGAGGTCAGATACAGAGCTAAACGATTCTGATCCGGGCCTATCATGGTTAGCAACTAGTCAAACTGCTTGACTACTTAGTTACTTTAGTAAGCACCGCCAAAGAGAAGTCACTGTTACTATATACTGTTCCTGTAATAGGCGATAGTGGTCCCAGTTTAGCAATCTCAGTGCATCACCGAGATGGTCTGTTCAACAATCCCAAACTTTCCATGAATGTCTTGGCATTGTTCTCATACTTGTTCAGCCAGAGGAGCCTATTTTTTACTGCCATAGCATTGTCTTGCGGCAGCCTTATCCCCTGAAATCTAAGAGGGTTTATATTCCTGGCCCCACTTCCCTATTTAAAGATGGTTATATCACTTAAATAAATGTAAACTTAACAGCTGATTTTGGCTCATTTCCTGCCTCTGATAAAGCAGTTTTGAAAGCTATCAAATCTGGTCCCAAGGTTTTATGATCCTTTTAACTTGACATGACCTCTGCCCCGTATCAGCATGTCCATTGTACTCCCGTGACTCATTCTAGTTACCCAGCAACAGAATTTACTTGGGTTTCAGGCATTCCTTTAATTAACCACTCTTTCTTGTTTTAAACGAACTGAATACACAGGTATTGAACCACATGTGTTTCCTCACGAGCAAACAACAATTGCAGTAATACTGTTAATAGCTTCAAGTAATTTGAAAACAGCAAGAGTTCATTAGGGCTGAAATTAGTCTCTTTTTTTTTTCCCCTCATGAGATTTCGTGCCACGGACTGAGAACTTGACCCCAGTATGAAACCTTGCAAGATATCTTGTAAAAACAAAACAAAACGAACTGCTGTATGGCCTCCCTTTTTGCAAAATGACAGTGACGCTGCTGGCGCCATTTTGAGAAAGGGCTGCTCATGCGCATAACAGCCGCAGCGGCCATTTTGTATATGTGCAGTGGTTTTTTAATTTTCTTAAGAATCTTGTTGAGAATAGAGTTGTGAACAGCTGATTCTCAACTTGTTCTTGATTAGGAATATCTCACTGAGAGCCCAATTCTTTGAGATTCTCGAGAATATGATGATCAAGTTTCAGCCCTAGTGCTGGTTATTTAGTCTCAGCAACTAGAACCCTTTGCAGTCTTTTTGCTGTCTAATAATGTCATTGCAGTGAATGCAAGGACTTGTTTACATCACAGATCGCACTGGTTTATCTTTAAACCAGTGAAATGGAATAACTTTCCCAAGTCCACACACAGGATTTACAACTTCTCCACTCTAGGCATAGTAGCTTGTGAATTGGTATCTCAGTGTCTAGTCAGGGCAGCCCTCTCACTTCCATCCAAGAAATCCACTGTAGTTTGTGAGTGGATGAGTTGGCCATTTTAGTCTCAGACCATTCTATAAAAACCTGCCTGACTCAAGTAATATTTATTTATTGCTATTAACACTTTATTGAGTTTTCATATACAGAACAAGAATACATTCTCACATTGTGCTGGCACTTCTCATGCGTGTGAAATTCTTCTCACTATACATTAAGAGGCTCAGCTGCGCTGTGAGTTATGTAAACGTTTGGCACAAAAAATAAAATATATAAAACTGTTTTAGCTTATACCTGTTTAAGACATACACTTCTGAATGATGAGAGAGAAGAAAGAAGAAGAGATAGGTGAGTGAGGGGGGAGGTTTGTACAGGAGGGCAAGGGGACATATTGGGGGGTGGGGGCAAGAGAAGATAGCAGGCACCTGAACAGAATCATTCGGACACCTCTAGAAAAGCATCCCATATTTTAGAGTACTCTTCTTGGCCATTTCTATTCCAATATCCAGTTTTTCCCGTAGAGACCAAATATATTATGCCATTGCTCCATTCTTCAATTGAGGGGCATTTCCTGGATTTCCACATTCGTAGTTTCATTCTTTTGGCTATCATCAAAGGTCTTCTGATCCAAAGTGTCTCATACTTATTCAAATTCCACTCAGTAATAATTAAGGCCACATTCACACCTTATGCTGCACAGGCAAAGACGGGGCAACGGGGAGGAGCCCAATGCTGGCAGTAGCGCCGGTGTGAACAGGGATCTGCTGTGGCTAGCCTCACACATGACAGCGCACAAAATCCAGCCCTATCATGCGCGAGCAAACCCATGGCAGAACCCCATTCAACGTGGCAGAACCCTGTTCGCACTGGCGCTACTGCTGGCATTGGGCTCCTCCCTGATGGTGCATCTTTGCCTGCACGTCATTTTGAAAGCACCAGGCGTCAGGTGTGAATGTGGCAAAAGTTAAGGACTGCATGTTTAGCTTGTAATCATTCTACATGATAAAAAGAAACTGATTCTGCAATTAAGCTCAAGCTAGAAGTTGGCGATATCAGGGCATGCCCATAGCATATGAACCAGATTGGAATTAGTGATACCATAATGCCAGCATTTATCAGATGTGAAAGCCCTTGCTTTAAATAGTCTAAGAGGTGTCCAGTGCATCCCCTCCAGATGATTTTCTGCTGAATTAATCTCAGCCATAAGTCTAAGGAGCAATTGGAAGTAGTGGTCAGAATTTGCACCCATGTCTTTACAGGAAATTTCTGGACCCAGTTCCGCCTCCTGTTTAATTTTTATGTGTTCTGTGTAAACTTTTATTTTTCTCACCAAATGAGAATACAATGTTGCCATGGGCCTGGGCAATGCTTTTAATATAGTAAAAGGAAGAAAAGTGTCATTCTCTAGGAGATGACTGATACTTAGAATTCCCTTACCTATACAATCTGGCCATATAACAGGATTGCCCACGATACAGAGTTTTGAATGACCCCAGATAGATGCTTTAGAATGTAGAAGGGGATGACTTTTCAATCTGCTAATTACAGTATTCCATGTCATTTTGGCAGTCACTAGAGTTGGTAATTGTTCTTTTGGGTACTGAGAACAGTCCGCATATATTACAATAAACAGGGGTAAAGGGGCATTCAGTTTTGACTCCAGCAGTAAAAAAAATCTTACTTTTAATCCTCCAGCCAGGGACTCTTCTGTGCAAGGGTGCAATAGGGTTGCTTGGCTAAGAATTATAGCTTAGTGGTAGAGATTTAAGTTAGGGAACTTAAAGACCCTTTAGTTCAAGAGAAAGCTGTAATATCTGCAAGGAAATTCTGAGTTTTACCTGTTTCCCCCATAAGAATGATCTTAATATATTATGATTTTGGTAAAATAAAAAGGGGTAACGTGAATATAGAGGGAGCTCAATATAAAAAGGATTCTAAGTAGGATATTCATTTTAATTATGTTAATTTTTCCAAGAGAGAGAGTAATTCTTTCCATCTATTTAAGTCATATACCATCTGCCTGATAAAAGGGTCCAACTTAATCTTTACTATGTTTTTTATTTCCTTAGGAAACAAAATATCAAGTTATTTAAGGTTTATTTGCTGCCATCTAGATGATCCTTCCCAATTGCACCCTTTAAGATTTTCATTGCCTCCGATTTGTCCCACTTTATTTTGTAACCTGAAAACTTTCCAAAATGGTCTATAGTTTGTGGGATATTGGGGATAGACTGCTCTGGTTTTCTTACAAATAGGTGAATGCCATCTGCATACAGGAGGATTTTTCTCTTGCTTTCCTATTTTAATTCCCTGGATACCTGAATTTTCTCTTATTAATGCTGCCAGTGGCTCTAGTAGTGCATGGTTAAACAGAAGGGGGAAAAGGGGGCAACCTTATCTAGTACCTTAAAAGATCTCAAATGTGGGGAGATATTGTACAATTTGTTAGGATACAGGAATTAGGTTTGGTGTACAAGAGCTTTACCCAAGGAATGAAGAGTTCCCCCAGTCCAAATTTGCTTATGGTAAGAAACAAGTATTGCCAGTTCACCCTATCAAAGGCCTTTTCTGCATTGAGAGATAACAGCCTGGGAATTTCTGGAGTACTGAGAAAAAGTTATGATATCTATGGGTGTTTTCAGACATGACAGGGCCGCTTGGCCCCGTCACAAAAACAATAAAGTCATCCCCTGCCGGGACAACCCCTAGCGGATGTGCCGGGGTCGTACTGGCGGGGAACTGGGGAGGGGGCGGGGC
>QEPC01013938.1:4987217-4997851 GCA_003113815.1 Sphenodon punctatus
GCGGGGCCAATGCGGCTGCAACGTCTGGCCGAATCCGCCACGGCCCGGAATCCCGCCAGTGCTTCCGGGTCGTTGCGACCGACCAGACGTTACTTTTCTTTGATCCCCGCCGGGGATCACTTTCACCACGCT
This sequence comes from Sphenodon punctatus, assembly GCA_003113815.1. Lineage (NCBI taxonomy): Eukaryota > Metazoa > Chordata > Lepidosauria > Sphenodontia > Sphenodontidae > Sphenodon > Sphenodon punctatus. Next base: position 4,987,350 of record QEPC01013938.1, read on the forward strand.
TCCCAGGGAAATGGTGCGGCTAGCCCGGGAAGCGTGGTTGAAACTGACCCCATGTGGGGATTTAGCGTGGCGAACATCTGGCGGTCGCCAAACAGACGTGCGAGTCACAGTGACCACAGGTGGGTATTCACCATGGTTCACTGTGATCTCGTAATGTCTGAAAATACCCAATATCTTTATAACAAAATGCACCTAGTTGGGATGAACTATGGCATTCGTCACTGTTTCAAGCCTCCTAGCTAAAATGTTTGAGAGTATTTTTATATCTGAATTGATTGGGGAGATGGGCTCACAGCTACTGCATTTTTGTGAATCCTTGTTTGGTTTAAGTAATACAGCAATTAAAGCTCCTCTCATAGTAGAAGGTAAAACACCCATGACAAGTGCATCTTCATAGGTATCCAACAGTTGAGAAGTCAGGGTTTCCTTAAAACTTTGATAGAATACAGTTGGTTGGTAAACCATCTGGACCAAGGATGGACTTTGGGCTCATTCCCCCGATGGTTCCGATTATTTCTTCGGACTGTAGTGGGAAGGTTAGCCATTCCTGTTGCTCCTCAGAGTGGAAGGTTAAAAGTTTTAATAAAATTCTTTAATTCTCGTGTGTCAGGGGATGCTCCTTACTGTAAAAGGCCAGGTAGAATTAAAAAAACTGGTTAATGATTCCTCCTTGGTAAGTTACAACTTGACCATTATCTATTTTAAGTGAAACAATTTGCTATTGTTGGGTTCTTACTTTTAATCTGCATGCAAGGAGATTCGCTGTCCTCTTACCAGATTCCCAATAAGTCTGCTTGAGTCTGAAAAGGGCAAAGTCAGCTTGTGTTGAAGTATATTTACCTTGCATTGCAAATTAATTAATTGAAAATTAATTAATTAATTTAACATTGTTGTGAAGACTGATCTTTAGAGAGCTGTATTAAAGCTTCCTCCTGCTGGTCTCTGGTGCAAAAGTCTCCTGTAGTAGTGAAGACAGATACCGTTCTGCTTTCTCAGATGATATAAAGCTTTTTTGACTTTAAAAATGGCATGGAAAGAAATGAAATACTCCAAACCCAAACCTTTAGCAAGAGCTCTTGATCTGTTAAACTTGGCTCTTTCCACTACATCCTTTGAGAAATCTGACAATATCATTATTCTGTTCCCTTTCCATGTTAGGCCCATGAAGCTAACAGCCTTTCTGAGAATGAGCTCCTTAACAGTAAAATTTAAAAGTCGCACGATGAGAGAACTAAGCTTTGCATTTGGTCTGGGTTTGGTGCAAGGCAGCGATGGGCTCTTTCAACGTTTGGCTGTCTGGAGCGAAAGGCAGCAATTCTGGCAGGGCAGTAGATCGAAAGGCTTGTAGAATTTTTACCCCCAAACCTTCTGGGAGACCCACAATTCTCAGGTTATTTCTTCTTGATCTCCCCTCAAGATCACTGATCTTCTCCTGAAGTGCCCGTACACATTTTTCATAATGCTTTGAATTTTTATTTATAATACTAACTAATACTAACAGTATCATCCAATGAAGAGATTCTGCTCGCTGTTTCCCAAGGCCTTATAATTAGGCCTTGCAGGGCTGCTTGGTGTGCGCTAGTGATGTTTTTGATTTAAAATATATCTTCTGATATCTTCTTTAAGATAGTTTGCTCTCTTGCTATTGGTTTGCAATACGTCATGATGTCCTCCAGTTTAGAGGCATCAGTTTCTTCCTGGTTAGCCATTTTGTTTTCAGGAGGGCTGTCTGAAAACCTCAGTGTCTTAGGCTTTTGCAAAGAATTTTGTAATGGAGACACCACTATAGCAGCTCCAACTGGTAGGGAAGGGTTTAGAGTTCACCTGCAGTGAGTATTTCTCTGCAAAAAAGTTAGTCTGATTGCTGATGTTTATGGATTTTGAGAGGTGGGAGTGGGAGCTATGCAGCCACCATTCCCCTAGTGGTTCCTGGAAATCTCTTATCTGACTCAGGTTGTATTTCTCACCTGCGGCGGTGGTGGCGGCAGCAGGAGGGGCAAGGGAAGACGCGTCAGCCTGGAGGAGCCAGCCGACAGAAAAAGAGCCGGTGCAAACGGGGATCTGCCGCAGCTTCTCTCACACGTCAGGGTGCAAAATCCTGCCCTGACATGCGCGAAAGAAGCCGCAGCAGATCCCCGTTCGCACCGGTTCTTTTCCCGTTGGCCGGCTCCTCTGTGCTGCCACGTCTTCCCTCGCCCCTCCCGCTGCCGCCACCGCCGCCTCAGGTGAGAATACAGAATTAGTCTAAGAGGAGAGTTAGGGTGAAAACAGACATGACACTAACTCCACTTTAATACCGCTTTAATGTTTTTAATGCATTTTGCAGGGCTGCCTAGGGCACCAATACAGCCCTGAAACATACATAGGAAATGTTAAAGCAGTGTTAAATTGGAGTTAGTGTCCTGTCTGTTTTCACCCATAGACCCATTCAAATTATTTTGTTCTCAAGCTGGGTTTAGAGAACTTAAACCAGATAAAGGAGTTTGTTTCATTGCTGATATAATTGATAACAGGGCTTCAGTCAACATCAAATGGAACCACTTTAGCCTAGTGGATAACGCATTGGACTTGAACCTGGGAGACCACCATTCAAATTCCATCTAGCCAAGAACTCACTGGATGGCCTTGGGCAAGTCACTACCTCTCAGCTTCTGTTCCCATCTGTAAAATGGGAACAACCTACTTCACAGGGTTAGGTGATTTCAGAAGCGACGTGGTAAATGTCCACCACAGTCAACCTCAGTCAAACATGGGGGGTGGTGGTGAAAGCACCGTGCATGTCTGTTTGCTCGTATCCAGATGTTCACCACAGTCAAACGTGGCCTGGGGTGAAGCTAATCACGCTTCGTGATGTCGGGGCGGAAGGAGGTCCGGAAGTGTGGTGAATGGTCACCATGGCAGGGGTGAATGAAAAGTAACTTCTGAACGGAAACCCGCAGCCGCGATGGAAGGAATTGACCCCAGCTGCGGTGTATTCTGGGGCTCGAACCGCAGTCCACGTCTCCACTGCATGTCTGTTGTGTTCCCCCGGCCCATGTTCTCTCTGATTGCCCCCGGGCGGTGGTCACGATCCTGTCGCTTCTGTTGGGGCCGCACGTGTCACCACAGCGAATCCGTTCACACTGGGGTGGGATTCGCTGTGGTGAATTAGAACGTGTCACTTCTGAAATCACCTGCTGTTACGAGGATGAGTTAGATAAAGATTGTAAAGGGACTCTGAATAGTGATGTATAAATGAAAGTTAATAATGTAACCAATAAATTACAAAAGCTCTTCACAACAGATAGTGTTTTCATCCACTGCAACTAGCTCTTATAGAAGCCTTATCCTCTGTAGAGTTAAAGGTGCTTTTTACAAAAGGAAGGAAAAGTGTCCCTGGCTCCATTTTGCAAATTTGAAAACTGAGGAACAGAGAAGTAAAGGGACTTGCCGAAGCTCATAAGGGCAGTCAGTGGCAGAGCAGAAAACAAAACTTCCTAACATGTTATCACTGGCTACAAAGATTTTATTGGAGGTAATTTTTTGCCATTAGTTTTGCTGCACAGAAAGATGCGGTACCCAGGTGAGAGCACAGTAAGACAGAAGTGTGATTGCAAAGCGGCACAAGAAGCCCCATAAGAAACAAGTTTCAGTTTCTTACCTTGATAGATGCTTATCAAAACCCATATCAAAAATGTTTTATACGATAATGGTCTCCCCTAAAGAAAAAAAGAAAGAAAAATGGCAAATAAGTTATAGAACTTTTGAGAACGCACACAATACTTCAGATAATGTATTTTAACTGGCCCAACGTCTACTGGGGAGAATATGCAAGCTTTTGGGTCATGCAAGGCCCTCCTCAGTGCAGCCTGAAAACATTCATGCTCTTGCCAGCAGAAATTGGTCCAAAGAAAGACATTATCTCTGAGATTTTGTTGAGATTTTGAACCAAGAAGGCAACCACACTGTTTTTAGAGAACTAACAGTTCAACCACTATCTCTTTCCTGTGGCTTAAAGATGATCTTCGAAGGGGAAGGAACAAACAAGTTCGCTCTTAGGAGTGTCTGCTAACAAATCCCCAGGGCTAGGTTCATGCTAGATGCTTACATGAAACCTGTAAGCTTAAAACCACCAAGCCACCTGCCCCACTTATCCAAGGCATCAAAGATCATCTCAGAAAACAACAATAAAACCCAAGGGCGCCAAAAAGGGGGGGAAATAAGACTCGGAATTTGATGATTTAGCAAGATTTGTTTTAAAAAAATAAAAAAAAATGAGTTTTTTATGTTCATGGTAATAGCATCCTAAAACGTTGACACCATCTTCAGTTTTCTCCCATAGGCCCTCTTTGAGGCAAACCTCCAGACAATAAACAAGTGTTTCATCATCTGAACAGCTCAACATGACAAGCTGTAAGGAACATATATCCCTCTTGACAAGGGTATAGAAAAAGGAAGATTGGGGTGGGGGAGGAACAGGATTTCTACAGATATGGGGCTTGTCTCTCAGGAAGCCTATTTGAATTAAAGCCAACGATAATGCATCCAAGATGAAAGAGAGAGAGATAGAGATAGATGCTGAACCTTAAGAAGATCTTTGTAGAGCTCCGGGTACAACATGGCTACTTCAGATTTGACATCCTTGTCTAGTACCAGAGAGAACACTGGAAACATGGTGTAGATTGTCGAGTACCTGGAGGGGAACAACACGGGAGATGCCAACATATTACATCACTGTCAAAGCCTAACAACAACATACACCAATCTCAGATACAAACCGAGATCGCTCCCTAGGAAATCTATTGGACTGTCTGCAGGCAGATCCAAATTTCCCCCTTCAATCAGTTTATTAACAGAGAACAACTTCAATTCACATAAGGCAGTATTTTGGCTATTGGGACAGGTTTTCCGTTATTAGGAGTAGATCCATTTCAAGTTTAGATTCAGCTATGCAGTTCCAATACTTTAATTCAGAACAGGTGCAAGGTTAGGTTAGGCTAGGACACCACCATTATAATGAAAGGAGAAAGAAAGAAGCCAGGATGGGAAAACAGAAAGCTTAATAAAAAAAACCCATCCATTGACCGGCACAAAGGTTCCCGCTGAAAAGAGGTACGACTGTAGAAGAACAAAACAGACAGGGCAGGGGAGCAAAGTATTTATTTATTTATTTATATTTATTGGCCGCCTCCTCATGCCTATGGCATCCTGGGGTGGCTTACATCAAATAAAACAACAACACACATAAAACATCATCAAATATAAATGATTAAAAATACTCCCCCACCCCAAAATTCCCCTCCCCCACCCTACCTTCCCCTCCGAAGGATTGGGCGAACAGCCAGGTCTTACAGGCTTGGCGAAACACCATCAGACCTGGGGCCAGGTGAGCTTCCTCCGGGAGGGAGTTCCAAAGTCGCGGCCTGGCCACCGAGAACGCCCTCTCCATTGTGGCCCCTCGTTTAACACCGGGGACCTCCAGGAAGGCGCCCCCGGCAGACCGCAGGGATCGCCCTGAGGCGCAGAAGGCGAGGTGGTCTCCAAGGTATGAGGGGCCCAGACTGTATAGGGCTTTATAGATCAACACGTGCACCTTGAATCTGGCTTGGTACGCTATAGGCAGCCAGTGCAGAGTTCGGAGCAGAGGTGTTATATGCTCCCGTTGCCTCGTCCCCGTAAGGACGAGATTGAACCGGTAAAGTCACTGAACGGCTTTTAGAAAAACGAAGAGGTCAGGGAGGTATACATCACCCCCCTTTGGCCGCTCAGGTTTGTAGTCTGGGGGTGCTCCTTGACCCACAGCTCCGCTTGGATTGTCAGGTGGAGGCTGTGACCATTTCGCCAATTACATCTGGTGCGACGGCTGTGGCCGTATGTCTCAGACTTGGATCTGGGCACCATCATCCATGCCTTCATTATGTTTCAACTAGACTACTGTAACACACTTTCCGTGGGGCTACCCTTGACGACGGTCTGGGGGCTGCAGCTGGTGCAGAATGTGGCAGTCCGTCTCCTAATGGGGACGGGACACCGTGAGCACATTACACCTGTGCTCCGTACTCTGCACTGGCTGCCTATAGTTTTCTGGGCCCAATTCAAGGTGTTGGTGATGACCTATAAAGCCCTAAACGGCTTGTGTCCTGCTTATCTGCGAGACCGTCTCAGGCCCCAGGTCATTTCGCGGCTCTTGCGGTCGACTGGGGACACCCGACCTGAAGTGTCCTGGGTGGCGACAGCAGAGAGGGTGTTCTCAGTGGCCGCACCTCAGCTGTGGAACTCCCTCCCGACGGAGGCCTGTCTATCCCCAGACCTCCCCTCTTTCCAAAGATATTGTAAGACCTGGTTGTTCCACCAGGCCTTCGAGGAGGGGGTGGGGGGGTTCTGCCTTTTAGCTTTCCTGTCTTTGGTATTTTAATATTTTTAAATATCTGTAGTATTTAAATGGATTTTATACATTGTTTGTGTTGTTCGCTGCCCCGGGCTGCCAATGTGCAGGAGGGTGCGGGATATAAAAATTTGTAATAAATAATAAATAAATAAATAAATAAATAAATAAAATAAAAAAGGTAGTCAATGTTTGGTTGGCTTCGGAAGGCGGCTTGACGCTTGGCAGAAAAAGTACGAACGTTGCAGCAAAATCGCAGCGCAGTGTGTGCATCAAGGCACACCACCACCTTGCAAGAGGCAGGAGTGCATAAGGTATGCAAGAGTCTACTTTCCATTACCAACAGTGACCTAGCCACTTGCTTTTGCACATCTCACACCCATAACAAAGGTGTGGAGAGGCAGGTATGTGAAATCCACAGCTAGGGTTTCACACATGCATCAGAATGCAGGGAAGTATCCTCATCCACATGCTGCAGTGGAGCCTAATCCACTCCTGATTGCGAAGAGCGGGGACTGGCTAGGATTGCTGCTACCATGGACCAGATGTCTGCCAGGAAAGCACTCTCGCTACCTAAGAGTTGGTCCTTGGCAAGAGCACCAGCTCCAGACTCTCTGGCTGGAGCTGCCATGGTAGGCTAAGAGGTGGCTGCTATTGCTGAACAGCTGATTCACCGGGACACTGGTCCTCTTCTGGTCCTATGGTAGTGGTGAACACAAAGGTTTCACCCGGTTCCATTGGAACTGGGTGAAAAGTTTGGTTTAATCTAGTGCTGAAATGAGAATCCCATTCGTTCTCGTAAGAATACATGAGATTCTTGCAAGCCCTGCTCGAGATCTCGTTGAGATTTTTGAGAATCTGGCGAGATTCTCCAAAATCTCAAACCTGCATTGCACATGTGCAAAATGGCTGTGGCAGCCATTTCTCCACATGCGTAGCCCCATGCGACTATATGTGACACGCGCAGAGTGTTTTTTTGAGGGTTCTTGAGAATCTCATGAGAGTCTCTTTGCCCTTAAAACACTCTACACATATGAACGATGGCCGCCAGGGGCTGCGCATGTGCAGAAATGGCTGCGGTGGCCATTTTGTGCATGCGCAGTGTCGGTTTTTGGCTGCGTGAATTTAGTGCGAGAACTACTTGAGAATCAGCTGATTCTCAACTCGTTCTCTCAAATCCTGGCGAGAAGCCAATTCTCGCCAAGATTTAGCAAGAATGTGAGGGTGAGTTTCAGCCCTAGTTCAATCAGAACTCTTGACCCAATGAAATAACAGCAGTCCATGCAAAATGGTCTGATTGGCATTCCAACTGAAATATTATTTTGGTCGGAATCAAACAATAAGCCATTCAATCAATCAATCCATCTTTATTGATACGTTTAACCACTGGTTATCGCTAATACAAATTCCGTTAAACAATACTATAATTCAGCAATTTAATTTAAAATATATAAATCCTAACAAACCAAATGTCAAGAAAATTTGTCTAAATATCTCAAAGTCATTTAAAACAATATGGTTAAGTTTTGACAAGCTTTCTCAGCACTAAATTTGCGATTGAGTATTTAAAATATTAGTATAAACAAAACAAAAAATAAAAAAATTGTAACAATTACCACTTGTTCTTTGTAGAGTTATGTACCATGATCCTCTTCCATATATTCAAAATGTAAAAATTTATTCCTGATCATAAAGACTTCCTCTAAATACCTTACTACTAATCGTGTAAGCTGCGAATCAGTATCTTCCAACATAATTCTCATTAAAGTGGAGTCAGTTCTCCCCGGGTTTTTAGATAAATAAGTGCCCAAATATTGGGATCTAATCTTGTCATATAAATGGCATTCAAGCAGAATATGTTCATCCGTTTCAACTGACATTTCATTTAATGGACATAGACGGAGAAATAATCAATTTTTCATATACGTCCCTCTAATATTCTATTAGGTAAGGAATTTAATTGTGCGCAGAAAAATAAGTACCTAGATCTAAATGCAATTCTCTTGGTTAAATAAGAGGCCATAGATCCGTGCTATGGGCGCAAATATAAATAGTCACGCAAGAAGGGAGTGTTTTTGCAATTATCTGCTGACTATTTATATCCTTAAATCTTTGAGTGACTTCAGATCTAATGTAAGACAATCCCTTAGTTGCCAGGTAGACCTTTGAGAATCCCATCCGGTTCAAATATTTACTCATCTCTGTCAACCACGGATTTTGAAAGAAATCCTCCTTTAAGGCTATTAATAAAGGATTGGATGAATAGAACACTTTGAGCCAGAAATGTAAAGTACTCTTTCTGACCAGCTAAGCTGGCCCATTTCTATCCTAATTGCTTCCATTGNCCATTTCATTTAATGGACATAGACGGAGAAATAATCAATTTTTCATATACGTCCCTCTAATATTCTATTAGGTAAGGAATTTAATTGTGCGCAGAAAAATAAGTACCTAGATCTAAATGCAATTCTCTTGGTTAAATAAGAGGCCATAGATCCGTGCTATGGGCGCAAATATAAATAGTCACGCAAGAAGGGAGTGTTTTTGCAATTATCTGCTGACTATTTATATCCTTAAATCTTTGAGTGACTTCAGATCTAATGTAAGACAATCCCTTAGTTGCCAGGTAGACCTTTGAGAATCCCATCCGGTTCAAATATTTACTCATCTCTGTCAACCACGGATTTTGAAAGAAATCCTCCTTTAAGGCTATTAATAAAGGATTGGATGAATAGAACACTTTGAGCCAGAAATGTAAAGTACTCTTTCTGACCAGCTAAGCTGGCCCATTTCTATCCTAATTGCTTCCATTGACATTCCCTGGGGCACTCTCAACAGTAATTGAAAAAAATTATTTTGAGGTTTATTGAGACCCCTGGGGGAGGAGTTGCCCATAACTCTGCTCCATATAGAAATTTGGACCTCACTTTTGCATTAAATACTTGGATGGCCCACCCTAACTCAGTTCTCCCAGTGCATCCAAAGAAATTTGCTATAGCTAGCAGGGCATCACCTATGGCAGATGTTGCCAACCGATAATGAGATGTCCATCTGCCATCTTGTTGGAAAGTAATCACCAGGTATTTAAATGCTTTCACCTGCTGGATCCGGTGTTCGTTTATTATCCATGGATATACCCTTCTTTCTTTAGTGAAAACTAATACCTTTGACTTTTCATAATTAACTTGCAATCAGTTCTTGTGGCAATATTGTGCAAAAGCCTCTAACTGCCTTTTAAGTCCCAGTCTAGTCTGTGATAATAATACTAGGTCATCGGCATATAAAAAACATCCTATCGATCGTGATGATATTTTGGGAGGATGAAATGTATCATTCGTCATCAGTGGAATCAGATCATTAATATATATATTAAACAAAGCAGGGGCCAAAAGGCAACCCTGCTTCACTCCTCTTGTTACACTTATCCTTTTAGATAAATGACCCTTACTATCCAGTTTGATGGTAATACTGGCCTGCTTGTGCATATTTTGCATCAAAAAAGCAGACGTGGGTCAACTAATAAAGCTCTTAATTTATCCCAAAGGATATCCCTATTGACTAAATCAAATGCTGCCCGCAAATCCAAAAAGCCACAAAAAAACCCCTTTTGTTTGCTTTCATACATTTGGAAACTAAATGAAGAAGAATCAGGCATTGATCTAAAGTAGTCTTCCCTTTTTGAAACCCCACCTGCTCTGGATGTATTATCTTAGAATTAATCGTCCATGTTGTCAGTCTTGTCAGAAGGGTCTTAGAATAAAATTTGCTAATTACCCTTAATAAACTGATTGGCCGATAATTTGCAGGATCCGTTCTAAGACCCTTTTTATGATACTGGATGCGGACCTCTGCTTGGAGCGGCAGGTGGAGGCAGTCGCTAAGGCTGCCTTCCGCCAGCTGTATCTGGTGCGTAGGCTGCGTCCGTATGTCTCCGGCCCGGACCTGGCCTCCCTCATCCATGCCTTCGTCACCTTGAGGCTAGACTACTGTAACGCGCTCTACGTGGGGCTTCCCTTGTTCTTGGTCCGGAGGCTGCAGCTAGTGCAGAATGCGGCGGCTCGTCTCCTTACGGGGACGGGCCGTCGGGAGCATATTACACCTGTGCTCCGAGCTCTGCACTGGTTGCCGATAGCGTGCC
>QEPC01013938.1:4998444-5060072 GCA_003113815.1 Sphenodon punctatus
AAAAATTTGAGAATACAGGTATTCACCACTTGGATGCAGTTAGTTGTTGAGCTAAATTAATTACACAAACATACCATAAAGCAAACAACAACCGGATATCGTATTTAAAACTAATCCAAGACACAAATCCGTGCCTAATATTAACCAATATCCTCCAGCCTATCAGGTCATTACAAGAAGCATCTACTTTGTCAATAATTAATTTGTTTATATGTTGTTTATCAACAAACTTTAACACACCCATAAATTCTTAAAATACATAATGAACAACATTTTATAGTTCAATACAATACAATAATATAAAATATCCAAGATTATTATAACCTGGTCCCTAATGTAGGACAACTATCCTAATATAGGGCAAATTCCTAAGTAGAGGTGCCTTGCTCTTCCGCGGGGTTTACTATGGCAAAGCTTGACCCCTGACAGTGAGCAAAATTGTAATGTAATTAACCTAACTTCCACCATTGTTGGTCACACAGAGTAGACATTACAAAAAAACCTGAAGGTTAAACTAAGCGACTAGAATGGGAACATCCCATCCTGTCACTACTTCCCCTTCACCCCTTCCTCCAACGCCAAATTGCCATAGGATAGATATTACAAGTAACTAGGGACTCCCCCTCCAACCACTCTTCACAATACTATCATCAGGAACCATTCCCATCCCAGGATCCACATCCGATCTTAGAGTCCTCGCCCTTGGAATAATAACTGAACAGATTTGGAGCCGTTTCTGTGATGCTAAGTGGGTAAATATTGCCAAATCTCTAATGGCCTCTCCTTGTGTAAGTGATAATATGTAACAAACACTATCAATAACCTGAATCTCTCGAGGCAGCCAAGGAGTCACTCAAGTTGCCCTAACAGCATCAAAATAAGGGCACCTCAAAAGGAAGTGAGGTGCCCTTATTTTCCACTTCCTGTTTATAACAGGAGCACAATCTAGCCTTCCAAGGAATATGCTCATACCTTCCTTCCACTACCACCCCTTTAATCATTTGCCAGCGGAGTAGAATATAGGCTAACCTCAATTTTGGATTGGTCAAAATATTAAGATAAGGCTCAAAAAGGGCCTGTTTCTTTAGAATCCCTAATTGTGGGGCTACTACCTCCCCCCAATAACAAGCCATTCTGATTTTGTAGAAAAGGCCATACAATTGGAGTGGCTTATTTGATCCACCACTATCCTATGGGAAGGGGTATCCACAAGTTACGTTGACTACTTGGGAACTGTTAGCATGGACAATTATTCCCATTTCCCAATTACTCCTTTTTCCAAGGATTATTACCCATGCTTTGAAAACCAAGTTTGTGTGTTCACACCGACAGAATTAGAAATACAGCTTCCTGGCCAGTGTAGCCTGTGAAGGTATCTAAGTCCCATTCAAAATTAAGGTTCCTGAGTAGACAAGTCACTTTTGAGAATGCAGGATGTGAAAATGTTACTTCCTAATTTAGAACGGCATCTGTGCTAAAACACCTAGCAAGGGACATTAATCCCCATGAAAAGCTTTCAAAAGTATCAACATTTAAGGCAAAAATCCATGTACTTTGCACAGTTTATATATTTTCAAGAACAATTTAATCTTAAATCTTACCCTATAATGAGGAAACCCTGGTAGAGGGGGACTGATGCAAAGTAAAACACTGAAGAGAAAACAGCCTAGGGAAGAAAAGAAAAGCATTCTCAAACTTCAAAATGTACACAGTACAAGTTATACCTCTATGGGGTATATTTCATCCAAATGGGGAAAAACTAGCAGTGGGCACCCAAAATTCAGTGAATCAAGAACACTGTAGCATCCGTTCCTTTGGCTCCTGAACAGACCTTGGAGGTAGAAGCAAACTGAAGAGATCAACTTTTGGGTAGATTCTTTTAATGGTAAAAATCATGATTTAATTCTGCAACCAACAGGACATCCCAGGCCCATCAAAGATAAACACCTGCCATCACACCCTGTGAAACTACAGAGTATAGGATTAGACAGCAATCCTCTAAGTGCTTACTGAAGAGTAGTTCCATTGGTTTTGATGGGATTACTCCCAAGTAAATGTTTTGTGGACTGTCGTTAGAACTCCTAAAGTCAACTTTTTCTCTCAAAACATTGCCAAAAACACCTTGCACTCAAGTCAATAGCAGTTTGCACATTTGACTGAGGACAAAGCCTAGTTTATAAGGTCTGCATTTCTTTACAGTTTCTTAGTTTAAGATAACCTGCTGCTTTTAATAATTTGGCAATGACGCTCCTGCTGTCTTAATGCTAGGGTTGAGCAAACCTTGAAACCACTTCGCCATTTGAAACCACCATTTTTGCTTCAGAACTGATGTCCAGTCCTCCTGAGGTCAACAACTGCAACAGGAGCAAAAGCTTGCCATAAGGTTTTGTTCCTGAAAATTGCTGATCATCTTTGACTCCTACCGTGGTCAGCTTCTCCTCAGAGTCTTTAAATCAACCCCAACTCAACAAGAGATTAAAGCAAGGGCTTATCTTTAAGCATATGATTAGTCTGCCGACGTCTCATGCGCTAATTAGGCATTGCTTATCCCTTCTGAATCAGAACTTGATGAGGCATTTCATGATGCAGAAATTCATTGAAGTTTCCAGAGAAGAGTCATTTTCACATCAACATCCCCGCAAACTTCAAACCGATATTGCAGAATGTATGACCACTTTGCTTAAAGCAGGAATCATTTTTTGCATTAAAGGGATACTTTTCTTGTGCAAAACAAGTTACCCTATTGTTAAGTTCCAGTTTATGATCATTTACAATGAGAGCAGGAGACAGCTATCAATCTGACCATCTTCTGAAACTCTAGATGGAACAGTGAAAGCCACAGCCAAATGATGGATGTAGCTCCTCACTTCCATAGGTTGCTCATTTTTGCTTTTCCTTAGCCCATCTTATCCTCCACAATCCCCCTCCTCCCGTGGTAACTAAGCTAGCCACGAGCACCTGCAGCTTTATGAATGTATCCCTGTCTCCCCCCCTTGGGACAAGTACCAATTTCTAATCTGAACTGTTCAGTACCAGGCATGCTGGTGGCACTATAAACAATACTTTACCTGCATTGTACTTATACACAAGCTTCTGTGGATCACAAACTGACTGAGTGCCGCAGATCTTTTGTAGCTGTTCCTTCCATGAACCATCAGTAACCGTCCCAGATGTTTAAACTGAGTGACTGAGAAATCTGCTGCAAGGGACGCTTGCTTTCCTTCCTGGATGTATAGAAAGGAAATGTTATTAGGCCAAGAGACTGCAGCACACCGCCACATTCAGAACATTACACACCATTTTTGAAAAGTATTTCATTCACTGGGGGCGATCCCATGCCCCGTGCACGTGTGTGCAAACCGCATGCATCTCCATAGGGATTGCATTGTGCCATGCAGATCCCATATGGATCCCACTTTGCATTGTGGCCACTGTCTACAAAGTTACTGCAATAAAACCTGGGAGATATTTTAAGCAATATTGAGTGAGCTTTCCTCCTCTCAACCACCAATCAATGACTAGAGAGAAAATCTGAAAAGAATTTCCATTGCTTCTCATGTTTCAAACATTTAAATCATACATGTACACACCTGACAATATGTTAGGAAGACCACTGTTGCAAGTGCAATTTCACCAGTGAAAGCATACGACCACATAGTGGTCTAGATCGCTAATGCCTTATATTTGATCTGAAATAAGCTGGCCACTCATACTTACAGATACAATTTGGGTATGTGTGTGCCTCAGTGAATACCTGAATTCAGATTTGTGGCCCTTGAGAAGTTACCCAAAGTAATGAGTTTGGTGATCCAGGGCTTCATGAATTCAGCCTTTCATTGTTTTTTTGGAGCACCAGACCCTTTCTAGTGCTCCAACATCCAATCAATTAATATCCCGTTCCCTATGGGACACAAGCTAACCAGTCAACTGACAGAATTGCAAGAACAGCTGCCAAACAACATCCTGACCAATTAATGAAATAATGCAGAATGAAGGGCACAAAAAACAAACATCTGCTTCTAGGAACAAATCCAAACAACTCACCTTTCCTTCAACCCCAACCCCACAGTCTGCCTCCTGAATCATGCTGACATCATTTCCTCCATCACCTGCAAGTTGGGGGCCACAGAGAGAGGACACAAAGTTTAGTAAGAGAATTACCCGTGGCTATCACTGAATGCAGAGGCTGGATATAGCTGGTGGCTCAGTGCCAGTAGCATAGTGGATAAGGTGCTACAGTTGGACCTTGAAGACCACAGTTCAAACCTTCTCTTTTCCCAGAAACTCACTGGCTCTCAGCCTCAGCTCCAAGTCTGTATGATGGGAACACTAGCGACCTAGCACACAGGCTTGTTGTGAGGGTGAACAAGATGATCATAAATTTCTGCTCTTGGTCTATGGAAAAGGACACATTATAAATCTAAATAAATATGCAGAGGTAGGAGAACTATTCCTAACAAAAAGGGATTTCCAGGTGAAACATGAACTTATAAAACATGAAACATTAATTGGGGGAAAAAACCCTGATATTTGTGAAAAGTTTAAATTTACATTTAAAAAAACCAATCCAATAAAAATGTTGCACGCAAAATTTCCATTTACTGGTTATTTCTCAAGCAACTTCCATTTATATTCTCTCATTACCACCATGTAGCCCATGAAACAGTACATTATGCATTGTGCTTTTTTTTTTTTTTAAAAGTAGTTTCTACAATATTTTATTTGTGAAAGTCTGCATGCAGAAAATTTCACTTAAATGAAGGACCATAAATGTCATAATTAATGGGTTTGAGAACATTGCAAGCTGAAAATTAGGGTACAAATCTTCCAAGCAGTTCTGGTAGAAGTGCTTGAAATCCTATTTAAATTTAAATAAAGCAAAATAAAAAACAATAATAAATAAATACCTTTTTAAAAAATAAAATAATATGACCCATACCTATGCTAAGTGCTGGTGCGATCAACGTGGAGAATTCAAGCTGCCTGTGTTCATTTTGCTGGGCAGTACATGAAAAAGTTTAATTACTATTTTCCGTGATCTTATTAGTTTAGTTTGCTATGTTTGATATATTTGATATTGCTACCCTCTCTTCTAATTTATTTTAAAAAGACAAGCCACCGTGGGCATGCAGATTTTAAACAACTTATGATTTATTTATTGAAAATAGAAAAATATAAGAGAGTGTCCATTCAACTATAATCAGTTTCAGAGTCTCTTTCTGTTGTCCTACCTACTGCACACGTCAGTTTGCCTGTTCGTTCCTGGAGTAAGTGCACTATCTGAGCCTTCTGTGTTGGGGTGCATCGGCAGCAGACCACGGCTGGACACTGGCAAGCCAGTTCCATAAATTCATACTCGTAGAACTTCAAACATACCTGTTCCATGGGACAAAAGAAGTTTCAAGTGTGATTATGCTGCATAATGGAGCTCTGTGTGGGAGGGAAAAAATGAAAGCTTCCTGCATTTGCCCCATCCCACCTGGCCCCCAACATGGATAAGAAAACTGCCCTCCCAGAACCTGACACCCATCTTCCAGTGCTTCAGGGTGGGCTGAGATACCAATACCAGGGATTTGATGGGTAGGGAGCAAGCCAGACCTGCATGACTGAAAGTGCTGGGGTGTGGGAGTGGTGGCTCTCTTCCACGGGAGAAGAGTTGTACCAATCCAATCCCACACACAGGAAATATTTCCTGTATCCACAAATTTAGACACTCCATGAATGGATCTGTCTATATCTGGTCCTGTTGCAGGGTTGCAAAAAATACTAAATTTTCCAAATCAAATTCACAGGTTGTACCATTAGGATTTTCCATGGGCTGCTATGACAGTTCAGCACCCACCTCTAAGGAATCGCCAGAAATGACAAGGGCGCAGTCATGCTTCCGCCGGAAGGCATTCAGCTCCAAGTGAGCTTCTCCGCGGTTAGTCACCTGGAAAAGAACGTATCAGTTGAAGTAGCCCATGGCTAGAGGGCAAAATAAATTCATGTAAACCTAAACGCATGTCACCAACTCACTGGGCAGCATAACTATCTTCAACAGTATCAAATTTGACTGTGAAATTAAGGCCCAGATTTTTCAAAGTTGCCTTGGCTGAGCAAGTTGGGGGTTTATGCACGTGTACACACACACTCACTAGCTCTGTTCTTATAAATATAAACATCAGCTTCCACATGCACAATCTGATGAGAACATGGGAAGGCACAGTTTAAAACTGATTGCATGCCCTCATCTATGCTCCCTTCCCCTGAGAACACTCTTTTAGTGCTTGAGGGTGGGGAAAGGAACCACTGGGCAGATATAGGAAATGGAGAGGGGCCAAAAAACCCAGTCACTTCTAGGATGCTTTTGGCCTAGAGGCCAAAAATATTCCTGACCATCGGTATCTACATTGGGGCCGATCTCATGCCCTGTGTGCAAACCACACACATCTCCACAGGGATTACACTGACGCGTGGGACCCATGCGGATCCCACTTGGGATTGTGGTCAGTGTCGATTAGTGCTTATCATACAATCTCCCATCTAATCCCTAAATCAAGTCCAGGGAGGGAGGGGCTTATTTTAGCCACGTTACTAACCAGTCTGAATATATGAATGTCCTGGGTCCTGGTTACCAAATGTGCATTCTTAGCTGTACAGGTGGCCGTTTCCAGCTTATCTCCTGTTAACATCCACACCTGAAACAAAATATTTAACATTCAAATATTAACACAAAAGGTGTGGTAGCTGAGTCCAGTACTTCACGTACTTGATTACATCCCTAAAGGCTGTGGGTTAAAGTCCTGCTCGGTCTCACACCGGATGGCTGCTTTGAGCCTATCCAGCTGTGAAAAGATGATCCATTGGGTTGGGGAAGGCCAAGGTTGTTGGATGTGGTCCTGGCCACATGACTCCCTTAAGCACCGCAGGCCACAGGAACTGTTGTGCTTTAACCACATCAGCCTGACTGGCTTCCTGCCTTGGGACAGACTGACTGGATATTAACCCAAAAGTTGAAAGCTATGGTAGGAATTTCTAGGAACATTGGCTGCACTTTCTGCATGTGCGACATTCTGCTAAAGTGCAGCATCTGATGAAGCAGGATGTTGCCTGCAAAAGCTTATGCCTCTCTATGCCAGTAAGGTGCACCCCATCATACTTACAAGTAACATGCACAATAAATTCATTTCTGGACAAACTTCTTTTAAAACAAAAAGGACAATATAACAGGAAAGCCTCCCCATCTTAGAATGGGGACTGGAAGGCTGTTACTACGATTCAGGACACAGCATTTTATGAAAGAGTATCGTTCCGTCAGCAGGGTTTTCAAGACTCTCTCCTCAGGGACCGCCTCGCCCTCCGCGCCCCAGAGCAGACCCTTCAGTCTGCTGGGGGTGCCTTCTTGGAGGTCCCCCGTGTTAAGCGGGGGGCCACAATGGAGAGGGCATTCTCGGTGGCCGGGCCGCGTCTTTGGAATTCCCTACCGGAGGAAGCTCGCCTGGCCCCAAGCCTTTTGGTTTTACGATGACAGTGTAAAACCTGGCTGTTCGCCCAGGCCTTCGGGGAAGGGGGGAGGGTCTAGGGGATCTTTTATCCCCCTGCCCTAATGATTGCTTGATTGATTTGTTTTTGTATCCCGGGCCCTGTTTTAATATTTGAGATTGTATTTTTATACGTTTTAAACTGTTTTATTGATTTTATTGTTGGAAGCCGCCCCGAGCTGTGTTCAGGAGGGGCGGGGTATAAATCAAAATCAATCAATAAATAAAATAAATATTGGATAGAGGAGTCAGGCACTATTAAATGTGTTACGTTTACTGAAAAGCATGCACGTGAAATGTAGTTAATGTCACTTGAATTAAAAAAAAAAAAAAAGCAAGCCAAGCCCTGGAGACATCACATTGCCTCCCTGCAGCTGGAGCAAATGAAAACATAAAATGATAGGGCACTCCAGAAGCCTGCTTGTGCTAATAGGCTTCATTACCGAGCGGAGTCTGACTGGGATAGGGCTCCGTAGCCATGCAGGCTAGGTGGGCAGAGAGAGCTTTGCTGGAGACCCCACCAGGGAGGGGAGAGTACGGTGTTCTATAATTAGAGATCAGCAGCTGCGTGGACTCCACACATCACTGATAAACTGAGCCAAGAATAGGACCCGGGATACAGGCCTGGATGCAGGGCTGGCACGAGGATATTTGCCACCCTAGACAGCTTCAGGCAGCTGCCACCCCCACCACAAAGTTTGGTGCTAGCTGGAGGGGGGCAGGAGAAGCA
The DNA here is from genome assembly GCA_003113815.1 of Sphenodon punctatus. Lineage (NCBI taxonomy): Eukaryota > Metazoa > Chordata > Lepidosauria > Sphenodontia > Sphenodontidae > Sphenodon > Sphenodon punctatus. The sequence continues at coordinate 5,006,698 of QEPC01013938.1, forward strand.
ACCCCTTTCAACTTGCCACCTTAGGCAGCTCTTTCCTCAATCCAGTGCGGAGTGATTGAGGGTAGGAAAGGGGTGGTGGCGGCAGAATCTGGATGGGGTGGAAGAGGAGCCCTTCGCCGGCCCTTCCCCCAATCCAGTTCAGAGTTTAGTGGCAGCAGCAGAAGCTGGATCAGGGGTGGAACCACCTAGGGAGCATTTCTTCCACCCCATCCTGCTTCTGTTCTGCCACTACCTCTCCTGATCTAGATCCTGCTGCTGCTGTCATTCATCTCCACACTGTATCAGGGGAAGGGGCGTCTCTCTCTTCCCCCTCTGGTGCAGAGCTGGACGGCGGCTGGAGGAGAGCAGGACTGGGGAAAGGTAGCACAAACCTCATTCCCCAAAATGGGCCAGCTTCCAGCTGGGCCCAAGCAAGCCTCCCTTTGGCAGCATGGGGCACTGAGATGCACCACGGGGAGGCAAGGTGCTTGCCAGCTAGGAGAGCAGGAGCTAGCATAAGATTGGGCCTAGCCAGAGTCCTGTAGAAAGCCCAAGATGTATTAACTAAGCCCCCACCCCACCATGAAGCCCAGTAAGGGGTAAGGGCTTCTGCTCCTGACCCTCTGGGTGGGGCGAGCTGGACAGAGGGACATTGGCATTTAGCAACAGTTAATCTTGTGGAGCCAGCTCCACCTCCAAAGCAGCCAAAAAAGAGCAAAAAGAAACAGATGATTTGTTCCCCATCCTACTCAGGACAATCAAAAATGATTTGAACTGGCTGCGTGGCACGCTCATTTACATAGGAAGATGAGCTGCTACTGAAAGCAGGCCATAGAACTTCACAGCATCGAACACTTGCCAGCCTTCCAGTTATACTTGGGACTTTGATCGCTTTTACGGATTGATTCACTAAAATTAAGAGGTTCAGGTTGAAATAATCTGTGTACTAGGACGGCATCCTTGCTGTGGATGAATATGGTCTGCTGAGGGCAGGGGCACTAAAACCATTGAGCTAAGTGGATAATGAAGCAGTGGCAGCAGCTGGGGTACGAGAGGCACCCCCTTCAACTTGCCACCCTAGGTGGCTCTTCCCCTGATCCAGGCAGCATGGAGTAACTCCACACTGAGTCAGGGGAAGGGGCGCATCTCTTGCCCCCTTCCAGCACAGAGCTTCTCGGTAGCAGCAGTGGGACCCCTTTCAAGTTGCTGCTTGAGCTGCCTAACGGTATTGCCTGGCCTGCCTGTTCGGCACAAGCTCCTAATGCCGATGCTGCAGAGGAAACAAAGAATGAACCAGCCCAAGGAGGGAGTACTAAAGGCAACATGATTGAGGCTCCTGTGTGTGGCTAATGGGAACATTGAGGAGTAAGAGGTAGTGGGGAGTGCTGGGGAAGGGTGGTGTGTGCCTGCTACAGGCACCTTAACCATGCAATCCATTAGTGAGGTGAACAGAATCAATTAGGCCATCCTTTTGGATTAATCCGTGTGACATTTGGTTACTGGGATTCCTCAAGAGTGTCAATACTGTAGAAGAGTGCCAGTCTGCTCCCTGCTGCCAGCAGCTGGGGAGAATAGTGGCGACTCTGCCTCATCTCCAAGCTGGCATAGCAGGAACCCCCAGCCTTAATATCAGCCCCATCATCCAAGGGCTGGGAGAGGTGTCATAGTGGGCTAAAACTGAGGAGACCGTCCCCGAGCTTCAAATTAGGGGAAGAGTCTCTCCACCTATCCCCTCCTTCCTCATTCTTACACCCCCTGACAAATAACTAGTACCAGACTAATAAAAATCATCCTGTGGCCTAAGAGCTTTATTCTGTTTATTTGACTGTAACGGCATGTATCAGGTTAACAACAGAGGAGGTCCCAAACTAAATAGATTCATAAAGATCCCCACAAACTTTGGGAGCTTGGGTAAAGCAGGACCTCTCTCTGAACAAGCCCGGTTGCCAATTTTGCAAAACAAAGCAAGCTTTCTACATAAACCCAGCAGCCTGAATTGGAACAGCATATCCAATTCTTCCTGCGCCCGTCCTAACACCATATTCGGAACATTAGGATAGAAAATAGGATCCTGTTCCAAACCAGACCCTCATTTCAGGTTTTTACAAACACAAAGCAGGACAGATAAAGGTTTTTAGAAAAGCCAGATGTCTGTTTTTGCTCTTTGCTAGCTTACGTTTTATTGTTTATTTAGTTGGTATTTCCATCTTGCCCATCCCACAAACAGCAGGCTCAGAGTAGGCACAAGTTACGGAAATAAAGAAAGCCGTATAGCTGAGGAAAAAACCCCTTATGCCATTCTTTTGGCTCATACTCCCTCTGGTGGCTGCTCCAAGACAACAACCCCCCCTTTTGTATTTCAGCCTGTGCGTCAAAATTTGGTGGGCAATGCACAGAAAAGATTAAAAAAAAGTGACAATGTTGAACTCACTCTGTTGTTTCTTTTCTTACACAAATGAAGTTGGCCATAGAGACAAAGTAGTAGAGGGAAATCTTTTACTGGACAAACTACTCTCTCTAACTTGGCTCTTTATATATTACTGACAGACAGCACTGAAGATCTTCCCAACGCGACGCGGATGGAAGGAATTGAGGTGGTGAGGGCTCCTCCCCCTATTTATGGAATCCTGGTCTCGCGTGATCATGGGCCTGCACTTTTGACGGGATGGGAGGGGGGAATGGAGCCCTCATAATGTGCTAGATCTTTCCAGGTATTCTGCCTGGAAACTGCTGACATCAAGGTCTCCCAATGCCCTGCAGAGCACGAAGCGATCCCAAGAGTGAGAATCGCAGAGATCCTCAAAGAAGAACTTGGTTCTTTATATATTAAAAAACGTTTGGTAACAATGACACACTTTGTTAAGTGTTCAGTGCTTAACTAAACAAACAAGTGTTGTATAGGTTCAAAGTGCGTACAGCACAGTTAGCTAGCTATTAGGCGAGGATAGTTGCACTTATAGGAGAAGCCTAAGGATGTTTTTGGACTGACCAATGCCCAAGGAAGGACATGTTGCCAGTGTTCCTATTTTTGCACAGCCATCAAGAAAAAATATCTTGAGCTACAGGAAAAAATATCCATCGCTGAACAATGATTTTACACACTTTAAATCAAAATGCACCTATTGCAATATTACTCCACAGCAGGGCTCAGAAGTGCCTGAGATAGAAGATCACATGTCATTTACATCCCCAGCTGTCTGGCTACTAGTACTATTGGGATGGTCAGTTTCGGACAGATCGCGCGTTCTCCATTTTTAGTTCAGCCGAACCTTAATGCCAGCGTTCCTTAGGGTTTCCAGAGTAGGCCTGACGTCTGTCTGCAGCTGATCCTCCACTCCAGTCAGACACAGTAGCTCCATCTCCATCTCCAGGCTCTCGATCACAGTGGCTACCTTCAGCGATCGGTCATGCACGCTTAGCTTCGCCTGGACATAGCGGGCCTAAGAGCAGAAGAGGACACATAGCCATTCACTAGCTTCAAGTATGAGGGCTCACATTGCTGTGGAACACACAATTTGAGAGACAGGGAGACACGCTTCCGACCTCTCAAAACTATAGGCTAATTCTGTTTCATTAGTGTCAGTTTTGCCACTGCCTTTAAGGCTAAACAGGTTGTTCAAGGAACAAAGAGGTTGGTGAGGAACCTCCAACCTATGGGCTGAGTTTGGCCTGCAGTTGGGTTTGATCTGGACCTTTTCTAATTCCTGGATACGGTCCGTGGATCCAGTCCCTATCCTCCAACAGTGAGCTCAGGCGAAGGGATTGGAGGGGCACTCCAGGACAGGGGATGAATCCATGGCACAGACCAGGGGTGGGCAAAGTTCTCAAGCCCACACCAAAATGTCTGTATTTCTGAGAGCCATAAGATGCGTTAATATTGATCACAGCTTTCCCTCATCCCAGGGGCAGAGCAGTACCACTTCCCTCAAATCCCTACTCTCCCATCAAAGCTTTTGCTCTCAGGTGGTCTGGTGGGTTCGAGCAGCAGCAATAGAAGCACAGGGCATGTGCCCCCCGACCCCATGTGCCCCACACTAGCAACCGAAATGGTGGCTCAGCTTCTCTTGCTCCTGACAGAGCTACATGGATACGCCTCCAGGCAGCCACTTAGGGCAAGAGCCACAGAACAGGTGCCTGAAAGCCACCTGCGGCTCCCGAGCCGCCATTTGCCCACCTCTGGCCTAGACTCTCATTTTCTTCCCCCATTTCTAAGATATCAAGCCCACAGAGCTTGTGCTGATTTTCAAAGTGGCCTGAAGGAAGGAAAAGGTCCTCTACCCCCATGTTCTAGGAGCTCCCACAATTTTACACGTACGCCTCTTTGGTTTTCAGAACTGGTGATTAGGTGCAGAGTTATTGTGTCCCCATTTTTCTATATGTGCACAATCTGAAGCATCACTTCAGAGGTGAGTTTGGAATTTTTCTCCAACAGACTACAGGTCAAAGTCTAGCTTTTCTGGCTTCACTATCTCTTATCAACTATGATAATCTCAAAAGTCCCAAATCTGTTTAGAATTTGCCTATTTAAAATAAACATAACAGGTTAATCAATCTGATTGATGCAAAAAGAATTAAATTGTCTTATGCTAAACAAGCAAACCCACAGAGCGCACTAGGGATACTTTCCATTATAGTCCAGAGAGGGAATGCAGTCACCCTGTTGGTCCCCAAAGTAAGAGATGTGAGGCAAAGCCATCCAGATACTATCTTTTATTGGACCAACTCCATTGGTGAGAGCATGCAAGCTGTCAGCCCGTGGCTTGAAAGCTTGTACGCTCTCACCAACAGAAGATGGTCCAATAAAAGATATTATCTGAACTACTTTGGGTGAAATCAGGCGAGACAAAAGCCCGCTGGAGTTTGTGTTCGGTCCATGCAGCCATCACTCACTCACAGGTTTAACACGCTCAGTGTAACAAACAGGAAGCCCCTTGCCTACATTTCATGTCCTTGTGGCAGATTTCACTCCGTGGCGCTAGCAATCCCTCTAGTGTTGACAGCTTTCTCCCTCTCACCACCGCCTCTCAGCTGGGGGCTGGTGAGAGGGGGAGTACAGGCAGGGGCCCTAGGGGCTGCTCCTGGGGAAGGCTGGGAGGTGCAGTTGCTGTGGGGGCTGGCCTGGCCTGGGCACCTCCTGCCGCCTCATAGTGCAGCGCCAGTCCCAGCACAAAGACCCCAACTTCCTATTGAGGGATCAGTAGCTCTGTGCTCAGACTCCTCCCTGCCTCTCAGCTGACAGCTCTTGTCCTCTCGCTGCAGCCTCTCAGCTGGGGGCTGGTGACAAGGGGAGCACAGGTGCGGGTGCCAGGGCCTGCTTCCAGGGAGGGTTGGGAGGTGTGGCTGCTGCACGGGCCACACTGGCCAGGGCAGAGAGAGGGACTGGGAAGGGGGGGGGGGGGAGGAGTGTTGTCTGCCACCCCGCAGTGCAGCACCAATCCCAGGACAAAACCCCGAAGTCCCCAGACAAGGATCAGTAGCTTTGTGCCCAGACTCCTCCCACCACTAGGGATCTCCCTCCCCAGGCTGCTGAGGCAGGCCCAGGGAGTAAGATCATTAGCATGCCTGCCTCTCAGCTGGCCAGGCACAACTCTATGGTGCTGGCAAACCTGGATGTGAGCGAGGCTGCCGGAAAACCTAATATGACGAGACGCTGCCATGTGCCTGCCCATTAGCCCTGACTGGCCCACACGGTGAGCCCACAACGTCCTTGGTCTCTGCTTTGAGTGGCGACTCAGTGGTGAACACATGGAGGCCATGCGGCAGACACCTCATGGATGGGCATGTGGGAACGTGCCTGGTGAAGGCTAACGTGGGTCATCATTTCATTTGATTTCACCCTTTGTCTCCCATCTCTTGGAAAATTATCATTTATTTCAATTTCAGGACCAAACATCTAACATTTTCCACAAACTGAGCAAGCAGTGACAAAATCTGTGTAAGCAAAAATGGCAACGATCACTAGTTTGGTTTTTAAAAAACACATCCAGCAGGCATTTCTGAGAAGTCAGAATCCTAGAACTTTGGGGTTCTGAAGCACCTCAAGGGTCATCTAGCTCAGCCCTCTGCTCAGAGACAGAATACGCCCTCTTCCCAAGCTGTGGGACACTGCTGACGTCATCAGGCGACACCCATCGATTGATCGGGAGAGGGCTCCCCGCTGATCGGGGGCAGGGTGGGAAACCACCACAAATGAAAGGACAAGCCCCAAGTTTCTCAGGGTGGAGGAGAGCAGGGAGAACGGCAGGGAGCTAGCCAGCCAGCCTGACTCCTGCCCCAGACCTGTGCCTTCCCCACTGCAAGCTCACAGCTAGGAAGTGAAGAGGAGCCTGGTCCCATCTCCCGGGCTTACAACCCCGCCCTGGGGCTTTGTTGCCAGGAGGGCTACAGCAAAATGACTGGTGACCTGATCAGCACTGAGAAGCAGACTGAGCCTCCTGGCCCAGGGCCTGCAAGGGACCTATCCCAAGGATCGGTACTGCAGGTATGAGGGCTAAGAGGAGGGAATACAGGGGTCAATGACTAGAGGGGCCCAGAGTGTCAGTCCCTGTGGTATCCATGCCCTAGGTGCCCTCCCAGAGTAACCTCACTCAGGTACCCCAGGACAAGTCTTGATGCCCCCTGTCAGGGGCTCTTGACAACTTCATATTGATTGTGGCTTCCCCCGAGCCTGGGGAAAGGGCAGCATGGCTTCCTCCAACCCCTCCTCACATCAAAGCTCTGGCTCCCAAGCAGTCCAGTGGGTTTAAGCAGCAGCAACAGCAGCTCAGGGCACACTGCTCCTGCTCCTACAGCCCCCAGAAGGCTCCAGCAGCAGTGGCAATGGTAGCTTGGGTTCTCTTTAGGGCTGAACTTGATGTCAATATTTTCTCAGTTCTCGCTGAGAATCGGTCTTCAAGGAGATTTGAGATAAAAATGAGAATTGAGAAAATAAAAAAATCTTGACATCTTACTGAGATTTTTTCCTCGATAAAAAGAATTTAAAAAATCCACTGCACATGTGCAAAATGGTCACTGGGGCAGTTTCATACATGCGCAGCCCTTTCTCAAGATGGCACAGGCAGCGTCGGTGCCATTTTCGGAAAAAAAACAGCCAGTTTGCACATGTGCAGAACAGCTGCCCTTTTCCAAAATGGCGCCGACGCTGTCCATGCCATTTTGGAAAAGGGCCATGAATGCGCAGAATGGTCCCTTGTGCCCATTTGCGCATGCACAGTGATATTTTTTTTTTAGTGCGATTCTCAAAACCCGTAGCAAGATTGTTCAGAGATCTCACTAGGGTTTCTTGCGAGAATCAAATAGAAGCTCGTTTCAGCACTAGTTCTCTTATTCCTGAGGGAGCCATATGGACATGCTCCCAGGCAGCCACTTCTGGAAAAAGTTGCAGTATGGGTGCCCAAGAGCCACCATTTGCCCATCTCTGCACTAGGGCGAAGGTTTTGCAAGTAACACTTAAGAGGATTATAAAAAGACAGCTTACCTCAAAGTCTTGATATTGTTCCTCCATCAGGGATTTCTTGGCTACCACAAGGACTCTCAGGCCTTCTCTAGCCATGTTTCCACACTGAAAAGGAGCATGACACTGAGTGTAATCAACCGCATGCCAACAAAAATCTTGATTGTACATAAGGTTTCAGGGTTTGCAATATATGATGAGGCTGAGAAAATAGTTCCTCCAGTTTCTACTGCTGAATTCATTATATCAGATAAAGTCCATGATGAATTAAAAAGAAAGGTACACCTTTTAAATTCATTCTGTAATATAGCTGTGACCAGGATAGAGTCTTATTTCATTCACACTGTTTTGATTACTATTTTAATTCTGTAACTTCAGTAGAGTTACTCCCAGTCTACACCCAAGTATGTATGAAGGAAATCAAGGCCCTCAATTCCTAAAGCAGAAAAAGTGGATTTATTCTGCGAACTTGAAGCTTTGGTCGTTGTTGTTTCAATCACAATAGATCAAAATATCATTGTTTCCCAAGCAGTAATGAGACCTAACTGCTTAAAAGAATGTATGTCATAGTGCGTTGAACTAATGGTCCATCTAGCCGAGTATTCTGTCTCTGGCAGTGGTCAGCACCTAGCTACAGAGGAAGTGTACAAAGAAAGGGCATATGGAGTGAACCATCCCTCTTGTTCACTTCCACCTTCTGGCAATCAGAGATTTCATTCCTGACCAACTTGGCTAATAGGCATTAATAGACCTATCTTCCATGAAAGACAAGTAAAAAAATCAGGTTCAGTTAGCCAGGATGAAACCTGTGAAACTTGGGAATTTCTAGACACAGAAAGAGAAACTGAGGTCAAAGGCTACCATTTCTTAGGAGACTAGAGAGCATCCATTTTATTTACTGGAATCAGTCTACATGCTATTCTGTTAAGCGCATCATCTGGCTTCCATTTAGGCCCTTTTCACATGGGCTGCGGCTGCATGGGGGTGGGGGTGTGTGCCGCAGCATGGGCGGTGCGTGGGTGCCGGTGCACACTGGTGCCCCCTCCCCCCATGCACGGAGCAACCTGTTTTCCCCGGTTGCTCCATGCATGGAGATGCGATTTATACGACCGGCACCCACGCATGAACCCCCAGTTTTCTGGGGGTTCATGCATGGGTGCCGCCCATCTAAAAAGGGCCTTAAATTGACAATTGCCAGTTGTCTGCATGTTTGTCCGAAGGCTACCTAGTCCAAACGTCAAACCAATGTGCCATTTTACATCTAACCATCACCACTACACATGGACCACTGGAGGCATCGCTGTAACAGGAAACATCTCACTGGAGAAAGATGTATTTTTTATTTAATAAAGAGCCTAATTCATACCTCTTCCTCCAGCCAATCATTGTATTGCACAATGCCAGCCATGACCACATCAGCTCCCTTCATGTAGAATGTAATTTCCCCTGTAGATTCATCCTGAGACAGAGAGAGAGAATGGTGAAATATTAAGTTGGCCATCACGGTATTTAATAATGTTTGTGTGGGCCTATGGAATCTAGGGCCCTTTTTACACGGGCGGCACCCACACATGAACACCCAGAAATCTGGGTGTTTGTGCATGAATGAGTCTCATGTCAACTCTGTAGAGGGTGGGTGGGGTAAGCGTCCGTGCTCCCGTGCGCACACATGCACACCTACCTCCACCCCTCCCCTATGCATGGAGCAACCAGGGCCCTTTTCACACAGACACTCTAACACTGATAAAATGGGTGTTACATTTTATTATACATGTTGCAGGGCACCCATAGCGCACACCTGCAGCCCTGAAACATGTATAATAAAATGAAACACCCATTTTATCAGTGTTAGAGTGTCTCTGTGAAAAGAGCCCAGCAAAAATGGCAGTTGCTCTGTGTGTAGATGGTTGGAAGTGGGTGTAGATGGGTGGGCACCGGTCTACATCCTCCCCCCACGCACCTCACACGGACTGCTGCGCACACCGCCCCCGCCCCCCCGTGCTGCAGCCCGTGTAAAAAGGGCCCAGGTTACAAGTTTTTTCTGCACAACACTCAATTATGGTTCAATTATCTACTGCAGGGAGCAAGTGCTTCCTTCTGGGATTATCAGTTTCTCAGTCAATAACAGGTGATGCTGGCTCCAAGCCAAACTTTGTTTTATTCCTGTTGTTCCAGAGGCAAAGTATTCACCCCTCCTCATTCTAACCACTTCTGTGTCTAGTGGAATAGGTTACACACTGGTGCATTTTGTTTTTATCCTGGAATTCAATTTGATACTTATATTTTAAGGCTGCAGCAAATAAGTAATGATGAATAAACTGAATTGAAAAAATGGTGTAATTTTAACTCAGAGAGCTATTTAGTTTAACCATATACTGTAAGCAAAATTAAAATTCAAACCAGACGGAGAGGAATTAGACACCTGTCTGCCTTGCATGGTAGCACATTTGCTTTGCTACATATTCAGAGGCCCATTTCAGCAGGAAAATGCACAAGGGAGGCAAAGACATTAGTACCACACGCTAATTAAAACATCAGCAAGCAAACTGTGCCAAGGGGGTAAAACAGGAAAGAGAATATTTGTCTAATAAAATGAGGAGGTATGGAGAGAAGTACCTATGAAGTGGGAAAGTAAACGGGAGATAGTAAATTACAAGTATTCGATTTTATTTTGCTGAAAAATCTAATATTTGCAATTTACTATCTCCTATTTACTTTATAGTTATTTTGTGACTACACTAGAAAACAGAGTTAGTGGCAATTGTACAAGCTATTAAAATAAAATCTCTGGCATGAGGATGCAGCAAGAGGAGAACCAGAGGGAAGGGGGGGGAGGAGGGATTAAGATTCTGGTTTTAGATATCCCTGCTCTCTCATCTAGCACCACCTGGAAAGAAGATTTAGGTTAGAAGAAGCTGAATCAAACATTTGGCAGGGGTGGATTCGGGTTAGTGGATTTAAATCTAGAGGTTGCTCCTACCACCACTATTTGTCTAGTGTGGAGAATACATTTTATTGATGAGGTGAGCGTCTGGGGTTCTTGCAAAAGAGGGATTCGAATGAGGGATAGCGGTAATAGGAGGAGAAATAGGGACACAACGTGAGATTGAAGAACAATACAGGTCTCTGTGCAGCGGGGCACTAAACACTTGGTAAAGCACCTGACATTTGCTTGAATTGAAAAGTGCAAGTTTTCTTGCTGACTTCCACTGAATGACTCCCGTGCTTAAAGAACATGCTCTGTAGAATTATTATTATTATTTCCACAGCATCCACAATGTCCTTGGCATTGAAAAATCATTAAATACAGACAGGCCTGTGCCCCGAGGGGCTTCCATCTTGGCTCGACAAAAGAGAGAGAAACACAGAAGGGAGACAAGGATACACCCAGGAAGTTGCAGGTGGCCCCTGCTTAGCTTTACTTACAGGGAAGAAAGGGATCCTGAATAATAGGGCTGTAGTGGGAGCATCAGTGAGCACCCTTAGGGGATAAGGGGCTAGGGAAAGCCTGACCAGAGGTAGGTTTTTAGGAGGGGCTTGCAGGTAGTGAGGGAGCAGAGAGGATGTGTTCAAGGAAAGAGTTCCAGGCGTCCAGGGCAGTTTGAGAGGAGGAGGAGGGCCAAAGATGGTTCAGGGAACAAGAGACTCTGGGGCAGGGGAAGGTGGTAGTAGAGTTCTTGTGTGAGAATATAGTGGGGAATGAGTGCCAAAAGGCAGGGAGGAGCAAGGCCGTGAAGCGCTAGGAAGGTGAAGAGAAGGACTTTGTGCTGGATGGGAAGGGGAAGAGGGAGGCAGTGGAGGGAGCAGGTTGGGATTGAATATGATCAAAACAGTGGGCAAGGTGGATGACCTTGCAGGCAGTGAAGGGTTGAACACAAGTAAGAGGGTCAAGGTGAAGGTGGTGAGGCCCATAAAGGAGGAGATTAATTTTATTTATGCTTATGGATTGTAAGTTATCCTGAGCCTTGTGGGAAGGGCAGAATAACATTTAATAAATAAATAAAATAAAATAAAATAAAATAAAATGTTGTCCTTGTTCTCAGTAAGGCTCAGGGCAGCTTACATCATATAAACACACCATATAAAAACAGCTAAAATTCCCCTTAACCTGTTACAGTCCTTCCCCCCAATCTTCCCCACATATCCCACCCAACCCTATCCCTGCCTGCCAAACACCTGGCCAAACAAAAAGGTCTTGCACCAAAACAGGATTAGAACATGGACTAGTATTTTGGCAGCGGGAGCAGTAAGGAAAGGCTAGCTCTAGTGTGCTCCACAGTGAGGAAAGCTCGCTTTTTTCCTTTGCTCAGTGTGGTCAGTAGGATCCCAGATAATCTGTCAGGTTTATTTAGGTTCCCAAACATGGGCCCTTTTCACACAAGCGCCCCCGAACCCTTGCACACGTGTGCGGGTGGGGGGAGGGGGGTGCCCGTGCAAATGCCGTGGCAGGTATGGGGGGTGTCTGCAGGAACACTGAGCGGTGGGTGGAGGTGTGCGCGCGCATCACCTGCGCACAGAGCAACAGGCACCAATGCCGGTTTCTCCGTGCGTGGAGACGGGTGGGGATCCACGGGAACGCACCTCAACGCACCGCCTACCCACTGCATCACCCCCCCATGCACAGTGACCCATTTGAGAAGAGCCATGGAGGCATCAACTTGACCATGCTTGAAGATTTCGACTAAAGATTTTCAGAATTTTAGAAGCACATGATGTTTTGATACAGAGTCTATCGACACTCCATTTCTGCTAAATGGTGATCAGCTTCCACAGCCACGGATCACGCATCTCTGGCTTTAAATTATACCATGTACCAAGAAACCAGCCCCATAACGTTTCATTAAACAGGAAGATTCCTGGCACTGGCAAGAAAGAAATGTTTGTGCATTAATTTATTACATTTTTTAAAAAGTGTTTAACAACAGCTCTGTAGGAAACTGCATAAAGACTCCACTTCCTGTGCTATAGAACTGGCTTAAGAGAGTTTAGAATTTTCATCCAATATAAATACTGTATCAACTATCTCCTTGCATTAGTCATTTCCCCTCGCCAAGTTCAATAGGAGGTTAGCACATTCTCATATTATGGTAAGATCACACTATAAATCTGCAGAGAGATTTGCCAGTTGTCTTGTTTGCAGGCTGCATCTTTTTTTCCACCATAGTCTGATTCTGGCCAAAGTTCAAAGGCCTTTTTCTATTCCAGATATGACAATAGCACTATCTGCGTTGCAAAGCAAACAATCATTCCATTGGTGTGGAAAAAAAACAACAGAGTGGAAAAAATTTTGTGGTCAATCAACAAATAACTCTTCACCAGCCCTACTCTTAGAGGAAGAGAAGCAGCAGTGTGGCTGGATTGTCATAACAAGACTTCTTAGAACTGGAACAATAAGGCAACAAACAATGATGCTTACTCATACGTAACAAGCGGATGTTGCCAAATGGTCTAAAATGAAGCATGTGAACTGCCACTTTAGACCTCATCGGGTGAAGAATTTGAAAAGTTATGACAATAAAGTACAAATGGAGTCCTGGCCGGAGACAAATCAGAAAGGCCTCTCTCTTACAAGACAGCCACAAGTTACAACATCTGGCTGGCTCAGGAATTATTGTGTGATGAAATCCTACAGTGTGGGTCTTCTCAGGAGATCTGATCAGTCCCTTCTGGCATCCAACTTATAAGACTCTTGAGGACAAAAAATACTCAAGAATATTATTTACGTATGTGTACAAACACACATACCTGTGTGGGATTAATTATAAGTGATATACAGATTTAAAATCAATCCTACACACACCTCTACCACGTTATTCAGGATTGTGTGAACGACATTTTGAATGGACCAATTTTTGCTGGTGAGAATATTCAGGTTTTCTAGCCATGAAACCCTTTCTCTGGCTTCTGAAAAAACTCGAGTCAGAACTACAATAAAACATATTTATTTATTTTTCACATTTTTATGCTGTCCCCTCCTGCTTACACAACTCGGGGCGGCTAAAACATCTCAAAATAAAACACATAAAATCATTACACATAAAGCATTAAAATAATTCAGGCAGAGAAGAAACTCCCCCCAACCCCCCACCCATCAAAGGCCCGGCAGAACAGACAGGTCTTACACTGTCTATGGAAAGAGGGGAGGTCTAAGGACAGGCGGACCTCCAACGGGAGGGAGTTCCACAGTCATGGTGCAGCCACCAAAAACGCCCTCCTCATAGTCGACACCTGGGAATCCCAGAGGACCTTAAGGAGGGCATTCCTGGCTAACCACAGAGGTCGATCCAGGATCCGGAGGATGAGGCGGTCCTGCAGATAGGTGGGGCCCAAACCTTTCAGGGCTTTAAAAGGTCAAAACCAACACCCTGAATTGGGCCCGGAAGACTATCAGCAGACAGTGCGGACAGCGGAGCACTGGGGTAATGTGCTCGTGATGACTTGTCCCCCTAAGGAGATGAGCCGCCGCATTTTACACAAGCTGCAGTCTCCGGACCGTCACCAGGGGTAGCCCCATGTAGAGCACGTTACGGTAGTCCAATCTTAAGGTAATAAAAGCATGGATGATCGTGGCAAGGTCCGTGTCAGAGACATACTGCTTAAGCCATTGTACCAGATGTAATTGGCGGAATGCGCCCTTTGCCACAACTGCCACCTGGACACCCAGGCGGAGCTCTGAGTCAAGGAGAACCCCCAGACTACGGACCTGAGATACCGGGGGGGGAGGGGGGGAGGGAGGGGACGGACCTCATCAATGATGTGGGCCATCAGTCCCCTGGGTTTTCCCACAACCATCACCTCCATCTTGTCAGGATTCAACTTCAGGCAGCTCGCCCTCATCCAGTCCCCCCACAGCTGACAAAAACCCTGTATGCACCGAGACTGCCGGGCCTGGGTCTGATGAAAAAGAGAGGTACGGTTGGGTGTCATCAGCATATTGATGATATCTTACACCAAACCCTCTAATGACCTCCTCCAAAGGCTGCATATACATAGTTGAACAAGAGAGGGGGATAAGATGGAACCTTGCGGGACTCCACACGTGAGGTCCCGGGGAGAAGATGAACAATCACCCAGCACCACATGCTGAGTTCTCCTAGCCAGGAAAAAGCAGCACCACCATTCAAGAATAGTCCCACCTACTCCAGCTCGGTCCCACAACCGAGTCACCAACAGACCATGATCAATGGTATCAAATGCAGCCAAGAGATCTAATAGGATCAAAAGGGTCGACCGACCCTGGTCCAACTCATGGGAGAGGTTGTCGACTAAGGTCATAATTGCAGTCTCAGTGCCATAACCCAAACGAAAGCCAGACTGCGAGGGATCTAGGAAACTGATTTGATCCAGATGCTCCTGAAGCTGATGAGCCACCACCCGCTCAATAACTTTCCCTAAAAAGGGAAGGTTAGAGACCGGCTGATAGCTGGCCAGGGCGTCCACGTCAAGTGATGGGTTTTGGTTTTTTTAGCAGAGGCCGCACCACCGCCTCCTTAAAGCAGTCCGGCACTCTGCCCTCCCTAAGGGAGGCGCTGACTATCCCGGCCAGCAATGGCCCCAACATCTCCTGGCTGGCCTTGTTGGTGACTCGCTTGTGGAATCGAGCTGAAGTGGGTGGGATCGTCCTTGACTGGTTCCATTCCTTCCTGGCCAAGGGAACTCAGCATGTGGTGCTTGGGGATTGTTCTTCATCTCCATGGAACCTCATGTATGGTGTCCCGCAAGGTTCTATCCTGTCCCCACTCTTGTTCAACGTGTATATGCAGCCACTTGGCGAGGTCGTGAGACGGTATTGGGTGCGGTGTCATCAATATGCTGAAGACACCCAATTCAACCTCTCGTTTTGATCTGACCCAGACCCGGCAGTCCGGTGCTTACCCGATGAATGGCAGCTGTTGGGGATTGGATGAGAGCCAGCCAACTGAAGCTGAATCCTGACAAGACAGAGGTGATGGTGGTGGGAAGGGCAGTGGATGTGTCGGTTCCCATTATTGATGGGGTCTGCCCTCTGCTGGTATCCCAGGTCTGTAGTCTGGGTGTGCTCCTCGATCCGTAGCTCTGCCTGGATTTCCAGGTGGGGGCTGTGGCGAGGAGTGCGTTTTGCCAATTACATCTGGTGTGACGACTTCAGCCGTATGTTTCAGATAGTGACCTGGTCACCATCATCCATGCTTTCATTACCTCGAGATTGGACTATTGCAACGCACTCTACGTGGGGCTACCTATGGTGACCGTCCGGAGACTGCAGCTAGTGCAGAATGCTGCGGCCTGTCTCTTTACAGGGATGGGTCGCCGTGAGCACGTTACACCGGTGCTCCGGGCTCTGCACTGGCTGCCTATAGTCTTCCGGGCCAGATTCAAGGTATTGGTTTGACCTATAAAGCCCTATACGGCCTTGGCCCAACTTACCTGCAGGACCGTCTCACTCCCTGTGCTCTGGAGCTGCCTTTGCGGTTCGCTGGGGCACCCTTCTTGAGGTCCCGCATGTGGCCTGGGGGGCCACTATGGAGAGGGTGTTCTCAGTGGCTACACCTAGGCTGTGGAACTCCCTCCCGGTGGAGGCCCGTGTGGCCCCGGATCTCCTCTCCTTTCATCGTATCTGTAAGACCTGGCTGTTCTGCCTGGCTTTTGGTGAGGGAGATGGGGTGTAGGGTGGGTTTGGTTTTCTGCCTTCCTTTTTATTGTATTTTATGGTTGTAGTGATTTTTTATGTTTTAACACTATAAGCTGCCCCGGGCTGCTTGAAGCAGGAGGAGTAGGGTATTAAATGATTTTATAATTAAACAAACAAACATCTTCTGCATCAGAGGGCGACACACACTGAAACTGATCCCATAAAACAGGACAAGACGGGGCTTCAACTGCCTCTGGTTCACCCACTGCCAAAAGCGCTGCCTTCACACTGTGGTGGATTTGAGCAATTTTATCCACAAACAAGTCACAGCATTAGAGGACTCTGGATCTGGACTCTGGACTGACCAGCCCCCTCACCACCTGGAAAAGCTCAGCTGGATGCGACTTAGCGGACACAGTGATGGCAGCAAAGAAAGCCTTCTTTCGTATCATATCATCCCAATTACTTATCTTCATCTCTCACATTTGGGACTAACACAGCATAGCAGGGCTACAGTCTACTTATCCTGAGGGGGCGCTGTGCTGGACTGAAAGGAAGCCTGTAAGAATGCAGCACACCTGACTAGGGCTGATTGGCGCTGCATCTGGGTTAGCAGGAAGCGGACTATGTTAAGCAGGCTGTCTGTTGAAAGAGGGGAGTGTGCACAGCAAGGAAGGGAACTGGAACCCACAGAAGCCAGAGGCCCTGGGCATGGGACCAGAGCAGCAGGACAGAGCAAGGGACGGCCAGATGAGGCTCTGAGATTCTACCCGTTTTGACAGCGACTGTACAAACTTAGCGGAGCAGGTTTGGCTGCAGGGGTGGCTGGAGGCCACAGCATGGCCTGCTGAGATTGGGTGTGTGGTTGTGGTAGGGCAGGTAATTCCCCAGTATAACGAACAGAAGCTGCGCGACCCTGCCACACATGGCAACCACAATGTCTCTACACTCCTCCTCCATCAAAGTGTTTTCACAGCCACATTTTCCTTATATAGCAAGAAATTTTACATATACGTAGTCTGCAAGCTTCACTTTTCATAGAAATGGCAGGTACCTACTGGTAAGATGAACTTTTAGGGTGAGCATCAGACATAGCTACTATTAGAGTGATGTTTGATAGGTTTGCTATCATGGGTCAAAAATAAGATCATGTGGTCTCCGGGGGCTACGCGAAACCTTTTCATTTGGCCAGGCATTTGGCAAACAGGGATAGGGTTTGAGAGTAAGGGGTTGGGGACTGTGTGTGTTCATCGGTCCAGAGTCCTCGGGATAGGTTGAGATTATACATTTAAAGGTATAAATAAAATCTGTGTACATACTAAACATTGTCAAAATAAGCTTTTCAGCTTGTGTTTATACGACAAATGATCGTCTCATTACAAGGGAAACAAAGAGGGTTCACAGACAGGATTTTGGAGGAGGGGGAATAGTGCAGGGCAACACCCATCCAGCTAACATCTGCTAGCTGTAACTGCCAGGGCTGATCTGGGTGTACTATGGCCATGTTTTCACTGGCATTTTGCCCTCGATTAGGAAACAGTGAGGTAAGAACTTGCTCCCCGACCCCTTGCTTTCTCTCTGCTCCAGAGGAAGCGGCTAGTGTGGGCTCTGGCCATCCCAGGAGAAATGCTTAGTCACAGAGGCAGAACACAGGTCAAGTTACTCCTGTTGAAACAAAAGACAGCTTGCCCAAGACATGTCCATACTGCACCAGACTGAAAGCAAGGGGTACTTTCAAACCTATTGTGCCCTATTAATCTAAAGATAGAGGCAAAATAGTTCAGGTGATAGCTTTTATTGAACCAATGGTGGCTGGTGAGATTATGCAAGCAAACAGACCGTACCAACTACAGTTGGGTCCAATAAAAGACAATCACGACGTCAAATGAATTTTTTATATTTGGGACCAACATGGCAACCATCCTCCTGACTTTTAATCCAGGATACATAGCCTCTAACGTAGAAGCAGTTTACAATACACAGTGCTAGAAAGAAACGCAGTAACCAAGCCCACTGGAAATGGACTAAGCCTGAGGCCCAGACATACATTTCAAAAATACAGAACAGGAAAGCTGTATATGAAAGACTTTAGGACCCAAACCGCTCCCACTGAAATAAGTGGGAGTTCTGCTATTATCTCCAGTGTACTCTCACTCATTTTCATTTTATAGTCTCAGTCCCGATATTTTAGACAAAACAATTCACCCATGAAGACAAATATTGCTGACAAAAGGTGCATTGCACCTGTTTGTTCAAGTAACATTTGCAAGATCGACAGCAGGACACCAAGACCAGAGTAAAATGACTTACCCGAACAATAATGCCCATACGTTTACTTTCGTAAGTGAATGGGAAGATCTGGAGGATGGTGAAGTTTAAGATCTGGCCACCAGGTGTCCTCAGCTGCATAGAAGATTGATCTCTGCCAACCAGCGTCAAACCAACGCTTTCAGTCCACTGTACAAGGGCCACCTAAATAAAAGAAAGGTCACAGGTCAGATAGACTGCTGAGCTCTGAGGTTCAAAGGTCACTGGGATGAACAGAAATGGGGAGAGAGCAAAGGGAGGTGTGAAGAAAAAGTCAGTCGCTGTAAAATGAGTCCGTTTTTCTACCCTGGTCATATAATGCGAGCAAATGAGCCTTTAGGGCAATTTCCCCGAGGCCCATCCTGGCCACTGACAACATTACCTCCTCTGGCCACGGATGAGCATACTAGCTTCCAGGAGTGTTGTCATCCCCTCTACCGTCCCAATCACCTCAGCCAGTCTTAGGAAGTAAAGCGACAAACAAGACCTCATTTGGGAGTCAGTATCAGCACCATCAATGTATTGTTGCCGTATATCGGTGAAACCGGAGCAGGATACAGCTTGTGAAAATGAACAAGGATTTGAAGGATCTGGGCATCCGGCTACAACATCAAGGGAGGCAACTGCTGTTGCCAACAAAGATGAACTGATGAGGGCTCCCAAGGTCCCACAGCAAGATATGCTTGTGACACAGCTGGATGGAATCAGCACAGCTAGGAACAGGGCACTTACATCCTACCAGGATGAGCTAGAGATGAAGCCAGTGACACAAAACACACCACAAAGACTGGGAAGGCAAGGAGTCCCGGTGATGTTCTCTCTCAAATTACAGCATGCCACACTGGGCAGAGTTTTGATCCCAATGCTGCAGTTTTTATTAGGACAAATTCCATTTACGGCAGGGCAGTTGTGCCAATAGCAGATAACCAGTGCGGGCCGTCACAGTCTGAATGCTTATACTTCATGCACCTCCATATTTTTAACAAGGAGAGATTTTACAGAACAAAAAGAGTCCATGTACACTTTTGATGAGAAAAAGCCACTTACATCCACTCTGCTCTTTTCCTAACAAACACACACAGCACTAGTGGTGGTGTTTTAAACAAAATAAAATTAGGAAGTTGAGGTCCCTTTCAAAAGTCATCTAAGTTCAGCCCTCTGCTTTGATGAAGGACATTTGTAGCTACAGCATTCCGCCCCGCCCCCCGCAAACAGTAGTCTAGGCTCTTTTAGCAATCTCCAGCAATGGAGAGCCTACAACCTCCCTAAGCATTTTATTCTATTGCCAAATAGCTCTTACTGCTGGGAAGTTTTTCCTGATATTTAACAGAAATCGATAGGGTGATCGTTTATTCATCCAACCATTACAAACAGAGATAAATGCAAAAATAGATGAATAAATAATCACCCTGTACATCCTTGTAATTGGAGCCTGTTATTTCTAGTCTTGCTCTCCATGGCTATGGAAAACAGTTCCTTGACATCTTCTCCGTGGCAGTCCTTTGACAACTGAAGACTGCTACCATGCCTACCTTTTACCTTGCGTCTTGTGCAATACGGCCTTGTTGCTGCACCATTATAGCTGCTACAATATAGCTGCACCATTAGCCCCCAATTATCCACTTACCTACTATCAGGTCTCCCCTTAATTTCTTTAGGCTAAACATACCCAGGACAGGTCTTTTGACGTTTCCTCACAGAACCTGGTTTCCAGACCCTTTAATCATCTTTGTTCGCCTCCTCTGAGCCTGCTCCAATTTGTCAGTGTCCTCCTTAAAAAGAGATACCCCAAACTGAACCCCATATTACTAAATTTTGGCAGCCAGATCACATTGTATTTGATCACAAACAGAACCCGAGTCAGCAATCACATAATCAGCAACAACTGACCAATGTCACTGTCACTGTTCCCCAGGAGTCCTGGGTCAGGACCTCAGAAGGTGTTTATAAAGGAGATGATAGCTCAGTCGCTGGAGTCCGTGTTTGGGCTGTGCAGCCCCCACTCACTTTTTTTTAGCATGTAGAGCCAACGAACAGGCAGCACCCACTCACAGGCTTAATGTGACAAACCTAATACATGGGCAAGGACTGCGCTCCGCCCGCCCCCAACCCCTTCCCAGTATCCAGTTTCCCAGTGAGTCACCAGTGTGATGCAGCTGCGAAGAAGGCCAATACAATTTTAGGCAGCATTAAGAGAGGCATCGTTTCCAAGTCACGAGAAGGAATAGTTTCACTCTATTCTGCACTGGAGTACTGCATCTGGAGTACTGTATCCAGTTCTGGGCAACATGCTTTAAGGAGGACGTCGACAAACTGGAATGGGTTCAGAGAAGGGCAACGATTTGTTAGGGGTACCAAGTCCTAGGAGGAAAGGTTGAAGGAGCTGGGTATGTTTAGTCTAGAGAAAAGAAGACTAAGGGGAGACATGATAGCGGTCTTCCACTACTGAAGGGCTGTCAGAGAGAGAATGGCAAAGACTTGTTCTCTCTTGCCCCTGAAGGCAAGACTAGAAATAATGAGCTCAAATTACAAGGAAGCAGATTTCAGTTAAACATTACGAAGAACTTCCTAATGGCAAGAGCTATTCGTCAGTGGAACAAATTGCCTAGGGAGCAGTCAAGCCTCTTATTCACTGGAGGTTTTCAAGGAGAGACTGGACGGCCATCTGTCAGGGATGCTGTACTTGTGGATTTCCTGCACTGAGCGGGGGGGGGGGACTAGATGAGCTCTGAGGTCCCTTCCAACTCTGTGTTTCTATCCTGCCTCCTGTCATAACACCCAGCTGCAGTGAACTATGGGGAAAAGCCACCGCTACAGCCGTTTCTTTCTTCCAGGCTATTCTCACCCTTGGAGGCAATCTAGCCCCTACTATCCCCATTCACCACCCACACACGCTAGCACTTTCTGGCTGGAAGTAACCTTTTGCTATGCACAGAACGCAGAGTTTATTAAATCTGTATTAGTTGAAAATTTAAATGATCATCGTATAAACCCCTCTTACTGGCAGCTAGGAGCTTGGGACACAAAAGACAAGATGGTACACGTTCCCTGGACTGTTAATGAGCTGAAGAATGGCCCATTATGTGCAACGGAATATATCCCTTAGCAGTCTCTTACCAATGGCTACTTAGTACTAATGGTTGTTTACACAATGCAGTCAACACCCAGGCACCCTTCTCCTGCTCCCCCTGGAACTGCCGCTCTTCCGAGACGAAGGCCCTCTTCATTCATGACCTCTTCCTTTCTCGCCCCTTTCAACGCCTTGCTCTTACTGAAACTTGGATCTCTCCCTCCGACTCTGTCACCCCTGCCACCCTCTGCTCTGGAGGCCTTTCATTCTCTCATCGGGCTCGCCCTGAGGGCCGGGGTGGTGACGTGGGCCTTCTCCTTGCCAACCCCTGCCGATTCCAACCCCTTTCCCCTCCTCCTTCCCTCTGCTTCCCTTCCTTTGAGGCTCATTCTGTGCATCTAGACTCCCCCTTCACCTTCGTGTTGCTGTCATCTACCGCCCCCCTGGCCCCCTCTCCTCTTTTCTCTCAGACTTTGAATCCTGGCTAACCTTCCTCCTCTCCGATGATACCCCCACTTCCTCCGCTCCGTGCCTTTCCATAATTTGCAGGCCATTACCCCTCTTGACTTCGCCTCCTCCCTCTCCCCCCTCCTTCCTTCAGTCTTCTCCTCCTCTTCCTCAGACTCTGCCATCTCTTCTCTTAACACCTCTCTCGCCTCAACCGTTGACTCCCTTGCCCCCCTCTCCTCCCGCCCGTCCGACCCCAAAACCCCCGTCCTTGGCTCACCCCCAACATCCGCTACCTCTGCTCTTGCACCCGGGCTGTCGAACGCCTCTGGCGCAAATCCCGCTCCCACCCTGACTTCCTCTGCTATAAATTCTCCCTCCCCTCCCTCTCTTCTGCTATCTCCACGGCTAGGCAACACAACTATGCCTCCAGGATTGAATCCTACTCTCATGACCCTCGCCGCCTTTTCTCTACCTTCGACTCCCTACTCAAGCCCCCTCGCCCACCTCCACCCTCTACTCTGTCTGCTCAGGATCTTGCATCATTCTTCACCTTGAAGATCGCCAAGATCCGCCAGGACATTGCCTCCCGCCTATCTCCTCTTCCCACCCTCTCCCCTTCTCTCATCGCCTCCTTCCTCTCCGGCCTCCCTTGAGGAATTCTCCACTCTGCTGTCTTCCTCAAACCCCTCCACCTGCCCTCTTGACCCAATCCCCTCCCACCTCCTGACCTCTATTACTCTCACTGTTGCCCCTTTTACATGTAATTAATCTCTTCCTCTCCACTGGCTCCTTCCCCTCCGCCTTAAAGCATGCCACTCTTTCTCCCATCCTCAAAAAGCCCACCCTGGACTCATCCGACCCTTCTAGTTACAGGCCAGTCTTCCTCCTTCCCTTTGCCTCTAAGCTTCTGGAACGTGTTGTCTACTCCCGCTGCCCGGACCTCCTCTCTGCCAACTCCTCCCTGGACCCTCTCCAATCTGGCTTCCACCCCCTTCACTCCACGGAAACTGTCCTTGTCAAGATCACCAATGATCTACCTGTCGCTAAATCTAAGCGCCTCTACTCCATTCTTGTCCTCCTTGACCTCTCTGCTGCCTTCGACACTGTCGACCACTCACTCCTACTGGACTCGCTTCGCTCCTTGGACTTCTGCGGCTCTGTCCTTGAATGGCTCTCCTCCTACCTCTGACTGCTCCTTTAATGCGTCTCTTCCCAATTCCAGCTCCTCCTCCCTCCCCCTTTCAATTGGGGTTACCAAAGGCTCTGTCCTGGGCCCTCTTTTCTATCTACACCCTTTCCCTTGGCAAACTCATTGCCTCCCACAGCTTCCAATATCATCTCTACGCTGACAACACTCCGCTCTCTCTCTCTACCCCCTCTCTCTACGCCTTCTGTCCACTCACGCCTTGTCAACCGTCTGCTGACATCTCCGCCTGGACGTCCCAACGCTAGCTCAAGCTCAACATGGCCAAGACTGAACTCCTTATTTTTCCTCCCTCCTCTTCCTCTCCCGCTTCCCTGTCCATCCACATCGATGGAGTCACCATCCATCCTGTTCCCCAAGCCCGTAGCTTGGGCTTCATCTTTGATACTCATCTTTCCTTTAAGCCTTACATTAATTCTGTTGCCAAGTCCTGCTGCTTCGTCCTCCATACCATTGCTCGGATCCGCCCCTTTCTCTCTATCTCCTCTGCCAAAACCCTTGTTCATGCCATGGTAATTTCTTGCCTTGACTACTGCAACCTTCTCCTCGCTGGCCTCCCTCGCTCTCACCTGTCCCCCCTTATCGCCATCCAAAACTCTGCTGCCAAGGTCCTTCACTCTGCCCGTCGCTTTGACCATGTGCAGCCTCTCCTCTCCTCTCTCCACTGGCTCCCCCTTCCTGAACGCATCCGGTTTAAACTCCTGGTATTCACCTTTAACACACTTTACAGCCAAGCTCCCCCTTACCTCTCAGCCCTAATCTCCTTACACACTCCTGCACACGCTCTCCACTCCTCCTCTGTCCCCTCCCTCACTCTCCATCTCCCATGCTCCCCTAACCACCTTCGTCCCTTCTCCCTTGCTGCCCCCCCATGCCTGGAACTCCCTCCCTACCCACATCTGCCTCGCCTTCTCCCTCCGCTCCTTCAAATCCCTCCTCAAGACCCACTTCTTCCATGCCGCCTTTCCCAATGCCTGCTAGTTGCTTTCCCCCAATTACGTACGGTCTGCCCTCCTTTGCAGACTCCTGCCTAACTGTAACCAAGCCAAGCACACGCACCTGAGACTTCGCAGCCACTTGCATGTTTGTTTGGTTCTTCCTTGTCTTCCCTTTGTCCCCTCTCCTTGTCGCCCTCTCCTTGTCTTTTTAGAGATTGTAAGCCACAGGCAGGGACCGTGTCTTTATCTTTGTTCTGTAAAGCACCAGGTACACGGCTGGTGCTATACAAATGTTTATTATAATAAAATAATAATAAAATAATAATAATAAAGTAACCAATGCTGAGATTATAGAGCAAATCACATTGCCCAAACAAACAACAATAAATGGAAGCCTTTATCATGCAAACACAGCCCCCAGGGCATTAATGTACTGTTCTCTTCCGCCTCTTCTATAAACGTTGCTGGCTCCAGGGCGGGGACAATCACAGAGGGATCTCGGCTGGCTGTCCAAGCTTCCATGGGGGGTGGGGAGCAGGAGTGGTTGGAGCCGGGGTGTGCTTGCTCCTAGCACCCTAGCAGCACTGGGGTGGCCTGGCCTATCCCAGTATCTGGGGGTGGGTTAGGAAGGCAGATCCCAGAATTCGATAACAAAACAAAACAAACACTCTCTCTCTCTCTCTCTTCTGGCAGGGCTCTGTCATTTGTAGCCTCTGTCCGGGCAGGTCAGGAAGCTCTTCCCGGGGATGCCCGGCCACTCACTGCCCACCACAAGAGACCTGACCCGACCTGTACAGTGATCAATGGGCACACGCTGCAAACCAGAATGAGCTGAGACAACACATGTTTGAATTTGGCAGGCTTTTAAGACGCTAGTGCAAACAACGAGAGGAGCAGGAAGTGGTCGCTACTTGGAGCACTCTAGACTTTGTGCCCATGACTATGATGCTGGCAGACCTGGACGCGAGGAAGCTACACGCAACCTAATAGACAAGAAGCAGGCACGTAGGTGCACGTTAGCCCAGATTTGCTTACACAGTGGGTCTACGATGCCTCTAGCCTACACTATTAGTAGTGGGTGTTGGTTACGCGGCAGGTGGGAGCCAACATCTGGTGGATGTCACCTAATAGACAGTGAGCATCTAGGTGTGGGCTACCCTGGCTTGTTTCTTTTTACCATAAGTTAATTAGCATATCATCTCGATGTGGCAGGAGTAAAAAGTACTTTCCTCTCAAACCTGAGGAGAAACAAAGCTGGCAAAAAAGATTCTGCAGACTTTTTTACCATACATAAGAGATGACCTTAACCAAGTCCTATGAGGAAAGGCTGAAGGAGCTGGGTGTATTTAACCTAGAGAAAAGACTACTAAGGGGGAGACAGGATAGCGATCTTCCACTACCTGAAGGCAAGACTAGAAATAATAGGCTCAAATTACAAGAAAGCAGATCTGTTTCTTGGGAGCCCCAACTTCTGAGCTGGCCAGTGCCAGGCCCCAAGTATCCCCTGTTGGCATATCTACATAGATATTTTGAATTTATATAAGTATTTTGTTACAGGTAATTTGCGGCATTTTGGCTCTATTGTATGAAAAAATGGCTTGTTCCTTGGATTATAATGGATATCCTGGTGGATAAGACAAAATTGTTTATTTTAGTTTCTTAAGTAATTGCTCTCCACCAGACTTAGTTATAGCACAACTAGCTAAGATTGCTCCTATTTAGACGTAGGACTTTCATTTTCCTTGCCCCTCACCCCCTCCCCAAACTAGGTTTGGGAGAAAAAAATATATCACAAATAGAACAAAACAACCCAGTTCCATAAGACATTGGTTCAAGAAATAGCTAGGAATGTGATCAATTCACATCCTTTATACAAAAGCAATGAATGTAATGGACATTCTTCAAAGGCTAAAGGGGTCTAACTCCTGTTGGCCATGGATTTCTGCAACTCCCAAGTGGTGATCGGGCAACAAACTGCCCCTAAGTCTCCTCCTAAAATTTTACATTACCAGTATGAGAACAAATCAGTTGTCATTTCTAAATGCAAACCAGGCAGATGCCTTTGGAAATTATATTTCAGAATATCTCACTTATACTTTATAGAATGCTAGTCTACTACATCAAATGGCAGTAAATTATGCAGAACTCTCTCCTACATTTGTTTATTTTTATTTTCCCCATTTTATATGTAGATGTAAAGCCAGATATAAAATGACATTTCCTCCCCCTGCTCCATTTTACAAGCACATTATTCATCCATCAAGTTTGAAAATAGATTTCAAGAAAATTTGTTTTCCTTTAAAAGCCCTGTCATTTCTATAGGTACTACTGTAGGCCTTATAGGGAAGAAAAGTTAAAGCTCTTTCCAACTCCTCTTTTCCCAAACTTTCTCCAAAACATTTTTACTGTGTTAAAGAGTATAGTTAAAGCTTGTCCTCCTATTCCATCTTAATGCACCTCTAGATCAGAGCCTGATCTCAAGCTTTTATTGCTCTGGTTAACCCTGCTCCATCTATAAAAACTTACTGTATTAATCTGCTAATGGGGATTAATACAACTAATCTGCTATAACTGTAATATACCCCAATTACATCACAGTTTAAAAATATAAATATGATTGATTTGAATATGACTACAACTTAACAGTTTGGTATAGAAATGTATGTCCGACAAACGTTTCTGGGGTTACTAAGACCCTCCTCCCCAGTGTCAAGGACAGCACATTCGTATGCAAACGAGATAAAATCTAGCTGTTAAACAAGTATTAACATCCCAATGTTCTCTCCATTCATAAGCAAACAAAGATAAAGGCCTTGTTCACACAAGATACACCCACTCATGAACACCCAGAAATCTGGGTGTTGATGAGGGGGAAAGCCCCACGTGAAGGACATGGCATGGGCAAGTGCAGTGAGTGGGGGTGCGCAGGGCTGGCCCCAGGGTTTATGAGGATAGTGCAAAGTCTTGGTGCGGGGCCTAACTTGCATAATTAGGCTCCACCTAATTATGCAAATATGTAAATTTACATAAATTTTTCTCCCTCTGGACAAGAAGGATTCCCATTCTCCACCCCTCCGAGCGGCCACAGACAAGCATGGCCTCCAATGCTTTCCCCTCCCACCTCCCCAGTCGAGCATCTACCACCACTCACCAGGAGTGGTTCCACTGCAGGGGCAGCCAGGCGGGCAGTGAGGCAGGCACAGAGACTGACTGCGTCCACCGCTTTACGTGTGTGTGTGTGTGTGTGGGGGGGTGTGTGTGTGTGTGTGTGTGGGTGTGAGCTTCTTGCTGCCAGTGTTGCTTGTGCACGTACATGATACCCAAAATTCATCTCTCTCTCCCCCCCCATATAATCAATTCATGCTGCCCCAGGGACACAAATTAAATGGTTATGGGTGGGGGGCAACGTGAATTGATTATATGGGTGTGTGTGCAAACGAACAGATTATGAGGTGCGGGTTAGCAATAACTTCGTTAAGAAAAGCTAGTGCAGTAGCAGCCATAATAATCTCAGAACCATATTTGCAGATTTTCCAAGACAGAATAGATATTGGCTTACATCCTAAATTCCTACCTATGGTAATATAAGTAAGACGGTTGTGAGAATGTGGCCCTTTTTACACGGGCCTCTCCCACCCATGAAAATGCAGATTTTATCTGCGTGTTCATGGATGGGGGAGCTCCATGTGAACAACGCGTTGCATTCGCCCATGGTGAGTGGGAGTGCGTGCGCGCCTGCCTAAAATGCATCCTCACTCGCCCTCCACTTATCCCCACGCATGGAGCAACCGGGGGAAACGGTGGTTACTCCGTGGGTGTGGATGAGTGGGGGGGGGGTGGAGTGGGGGGGTGGAGTCAGTACTTTTTATACTAGAGGGGCTCGAGACCATCATCTCTTCTATTATTTGAATTTGAATAGCAACCACTGATCACTCACATGGGGAGGAGTTGTTTGTAAACAAACAGCTTTATCTCCCAGTCCGATATGTCCTGCTGCTGCTGCTGCGCTACTAGGAGGGAGAGGCAGGTGAGGGATGGGGACTGGAGCCATGGAGGGGAGGCAGAAGAACTTACTGGGGGAGAAGTGTGGGGCCCCAGCTGGCCGCGGGGCCATGTCATGCCTGGAGGTGCGTGTGCGCTCCTGCCTAACATGCATCCCCATGCACTCCCCACTCATCAACACACATACAGCAACTGGGGAAAACGGCAGTTGTTTCCGTGCGTGCTGATGAGCGTGGGGTGTGTGGGGATGTGTGTGAACCTGTATGCCTGTCCTGCTCACCCACAAACCCCACCCCCACCCTGCGGGGCTGCGTAAAAATGACCAAAGTGGGCGATAACTCACAGGCAGACAGGTTGTCTGCATTTCAGATCTGAGCTATCAGGAGCGTGTCTGCATTTCAATAACCGGCTGCCATAGTAACTAATGGTGGGGCCAAAATGACCCCTTCAGCCTATTAGGATAAGTTTTTTCAACACAACCTTTTAAGTAAAAAAACATAACTGAAGCTTCACACTATGAAAGAGTTAGCTGCTGTGTAAAGAATCTAAAGACACATGTTTGGGGCAAATATAACCCCATAAGCCTGGGCATATGGTGCTTTCATTTTCCCATTCATTCCAATAGGGGTCATTCACACGCCATTATGGTTCTAGTATCTGCCTTCAATGAATAATAATAATAATGAAAAAAAATACAACCGGGGGTGGGAGGGCATGAATCAGTGGGGCACAACTGACCCCATTATCCTTGAGGAATACATGAAATATGCAGTTGTACAGGTTTGCTAAAAAGTTTTATTAATTTTTTTGTACAACTTCTGGGGTATCATGGAACCCCATAGTCTGAAGAGGGTTAATAAATAACATTGTTAAGTAATTTTAAGTTTCTTACTTCTGTTCTCAGACCTGATCTTTCAGTGATGTTACACCAAAGTCATTCTTAAATGTCACCAGCATTACTGGAACACTGTGCTCATTTGTCCACATGTCTAACAGTTGTACTTGTACCAAGACACAATCCTGTATGCCACCATCTAAGTTCCGGTAAAAGGATTTTCATGAAAACAGAACCAACACATCTAACTTTTCTTCATGAAGGCAACAGGACTAAAACTTGACTGTTAAAAAAAATGCTACGGTTCTTATATAATAAATAAATGGACGAGACAGTCTTTTTTTGTCTCGATACATTGTCAACATCCTGGAGCTAAGTCCAAAGAGATGCTGTATTCATAACAACATAAAAAGTGCCATGCTGGGTCAGACCAATGGTCCATCGAGCCCAGCACCTGTCTCTGACAGTGGTCAATCTCAGTTGCTTGGAAGTACCACTTAACAGGTCACAATGGGGGTGATCCATTCCCTGTTGTTCACTCCCAGATCTCAACAGTAAAGAGGTTACATTCCCCAAACCTACCTGGCTAATAATAATCATGTTATTTTGATAGTTATTTCTTATGGGACATAATCTTTGTTGGTCCTGTCAGCAATGGAAGAACTTCGGCACAGACAGCACACCTTAGGTGTTGTGGTCACATTAGAAAGGAGTGGAGAGCACCTTATCCTCACTCCTTTTATGATGTAACCCATCCCTTTCAGAGTGCTAGAATGTCACGGTGGCTGCAGGGCAGGGGGGAGGTCATGGTAATTTTGGAAAAGTGCATGAAACACTTCAGTCTCACCCTTTTCCTGATATCTCCTCTTCCCCTTTATGGACCGTCATGGTGCTCTGGATACATGAGCCCTGGGCTCATAAGATTGCACCGCATTGGGCCTGGACTTGAGTCAGGTCCAAGTTTCCGGCTTGATCAGTGTTCTACCCCCCTGAGAAAAAGTATTTCCGCCAAGGACATAGCTATAATAGGACAGGTAGTGCAGATTCACTTGGACCCCATCTTCCTTAGTGCAGCTGTATCCTCCAACACAGAGACAGGGCAGGGGTGGACATTCCATCTTCTGCACCAGGGTCCATTCCAGCTTAGCATTTCCCCAGCCTTCTCTTTGCCCAGGAGGCAAACGGCAGCAGACAGAACTATCTGCCAATGGCCACAGAACCTCCTTAGTCAATTTGTGAATCATCTCCCTTTGAGTTTTTCCAGACAGCTTGCTTTTGTAACCCTTCCAGAACTTGGAGAATTTATGCATCATGCCAGTTACACAACGTTTAGTCGCAGTGTTGCCTGGTAATGGAGAATGACCAAGAAGTATGGACCGTTCTCGTATCAAGAGTCACCGGTTCCTTTCCCAACTATAACTTTCACTGCAGGGCAAAGGAACTCTCCCACCTCGTTCTGGGGTGGCCCCAACCACTTTCAAGCATCATGCCATCACAATGCTCTGTGGAAGGCAGGGCTGCATCAGAAAGGGAGTAGGAGAGCCTCTTTGCCCCACCCTTTTCTGACTCAACCCTACCCCCACCGTCCCTTGAATATTTCTCCAGGCTTTCCAGGCATCTCTGGATAACCCAGAGAAATTGAGGCTTCTTCCAGAGCCAGGAGCTGGGGTTTTAAAATCAAAAATCCCAGGTCAGACCCTGAAGTACAGCAACCCTACTGTCACATTATCAGAAAGAGAAGCACCTTAACGAGAGGGGGTGGGTAGGAATTGTTATCAAAGAACAAACCACAGAAATGTTCAAATTCCCATATCACTCTGCAAAGTGCACTTGGAGTCCAAGCTCTGTGTTGAACAACAAAGTGGCCAAACGTTTCAATACTGTATTTTAGGAATTCCTATCAAAACCACTACTGCATCTCCCTAAACTTTATTCTTTCAGCTCATTCAATTAGCCAAGCCATTGTTGAAATGGATATCGATTAACAAATTTCATTTTAAAGAGAGACAAATTGAGCTTGGTTTATTATTAGCTGTTCTTCAAATACCTTGCTAGATTGCCTAGAGTCACTCGGACAACAGCGGTAATCAGTTAAATCAGTACACCGTTTCATGTCCTGGAAGCTGTGGGGTGCTGTCAGGGTTAAAGGCTGTTTGCCCAAGAATTCTAGGCACGCTTATCTATGATCAGATTATATCTATTTCATTTCCCCTGTTAGTTACTGTAAGGCTTACAAGTGACACGACAGCAGAGCCCCCAAGGCTGTAACCGATATCTGAATAAAGATACTTCAGGAGTTCTGAATGGGAATGTGCACAGGAAACAAATTTAGGAAATCCTGCTTTCTGTTACAGGAAATGAATCCTATGCCAACTGGTAGAAATTACCCTTGCTGCTCACAACTAAAAAGAGCACAAGTTTTTGGCACTCATTTTATAAACAGGCCTTTCCTGTCACGATAATGTTTTATTGATATAGGATTTCAAAGGTAGGATTTAGACGCCTATTAAACAGACTTTCATGGATGCCTACAGGGATTGCTCTTTAACAGCACTGCACTCTTCGGAAAAATTTAGCCAGTGTTGAACGCCTTCTTAGCACCACCTATTGTGAGAGACATACTAACGGTCTGACTGATACTTGTACCTTGGAGATTCACAGACAAGGTTGCTTCAGGGAGGTAAAGCAAATCTGATTTCCAAAACCACTTGCGATTCACTAATTAAAACATCACTAATAAAATACACACTAAAGGTATTGAGTATCATTAGAAGCTAAATTAATTACTTTTTTTTTAAAAATGGAGACACCCATTGTTTTCTTAAACATGCTGAAAGAAGCATCTTTTTACAAAAAGGATATTATTACACATCCCTGCAACACTATCAGCCTGTGAGGCTATGAGCATGGTCCTCCAGCTATTTAGTGCAGATGCTAGCTCTTAGCATTGGTACCAGCCCCACTGAAGTGAGTAGAGTTTGTACAGACACTAAACAGCTGAATGATCATGTTGTCTGCCTATAAATAGCCATTGAACTTACTAGGAAATATTCTTAAGTACAGATCAACATCTTCTAGAAAATGTTCAGATTCCATTTCAATTCACAGGGAAGTTAATAACATTTTTGGATAAAGAACTGCAGTTTAAGGTGTAACCCAGGCAGCAGAATTAAAGCAAGGTTATGAACCTTGCTAC
Source organism: Sphenodon punctatus (assembly GCA_003113815.1). Classification (NCBI taxonomy): domain Eukaryota; kingdom Metazoa; phylum Chordata; class Lepidosauria; order Sphenodontia; family Sphenodontidae; genus Sphenodon; species Sphenodon punctatus. The sequence continues at coordinate 5,038,743 of QEPC01013938.1, forward strand.
CATCAAGTAGTTAAAACACAAGTGGACTGTGAAGAACAGCAGGGGGATCTTGCAAGACTGGACATCTAAATGGCAGATGAAATTTAATGTGGACAAGTGCAAAGCGATGCACATAGGGAAAAACAATCCAAATTTTGTGTACACAATGCTGGGTTCTAAATTAGGAGTTACAACTCAAGAAAAGAACTTTGGAGTCATTGCGGACAATGCATTGAAACAGGGGAGGCTGGGGCAATGGGCACTGGGGGCAGTGACTCCCTTGTGTCCATGGCATCCCCCAGCGCTGCATCCTCCAAACCCCTTCTCACACCTCTGGCGCTACCACACCTGCGTGTGGCCTGCTGACCTGAAGACATCCCCCAGCTGGCAGGGCACTCTGTCTGGAGTGAACACCCAGAGCATCACAGCTAGAAAGTGTGGCCAGCAGTAGGTAATGGGTTCGAATGGGAACCCTGCAACCATTAGAATCATGCCTCCCAGGCTGTCCTGCTCCTGGCTCCTCCTCCCCCCTCCCTTCTGACCTTGGCTGGCCTGGCCTGCACTGAAATCTTCAGCTCAGTGTGTGGCAGCCGTCAAAAAAGCAAACAGGACGTTAGGAATTATTTATAAAGGAATAGAGAATAAAACTGAAAACGTCGTAATGCCACTATGGTGCAACTGCACCTTGAATATTGTGTGCAGTTCTGGTCGCCCCATCTCAAAAAAGATATAGTAGAAATAGAAAAAGTACAGAGAAGGGCAACAAAAATGATAAGGGGTATGGAACGGCTCCCCTATGAAGAGAGGCTGGATAGGTTTGGGCTCTTCAGATGGAGAAGAGATGACAGAGGGGATATGACAGAAGTTTATAAAATCATGAGTGGTGTGGAACAAGTTAATAGTGAACGGTTATTTACCCTCTCAAACAGTCCTAAAACCAGGGGCCACTCCGTGAAGCTAACAGGTAGCATATTTAAAACAAGTAAATGAAAGTATTTTTTCATTCAATGCACAATTAAGTTGTGGAATTTGTTGCCAGAAGATGTGGTCAAGGCCAGTAGTATAGCTGGGTTTAAGAAAGGGCTGGACAAGTTTCTGGAGGATAGGGTCCATTAGCAGCTATTAGCCAGGTAGGTTTGGGGAATGTAACCTCTTACTGTTGGGAGCTGGGAGTGAACAACAGGGAATGGCTCGCCCCATTGTGACCTGTTGGGTACTTCTTCCAAGTGGCTGAGAATGGCCACTGCCAGAGACAGGTGCTGGGTTTGATGGGCCATTGGTCTGACCCAGTATGGCACTACTTATGTTCTTATGAACAGAGGTCTGAAGAAGCAGCTTGTTGATTTACAAACCTAAGTACCTTCTGTCACGAAAAAGTTTAACACAAAGCAAACCTCAAAAACAACTTACTTTATACAGCACGAGTTAGCATACGAAGGGACTTGCGGGAGTCAGAAAACTCTTGTCTGAACAAGTTAATTGCATACCGGAGTGAATAAGGCCAGGAAAATTTAGTTAAGAGTTAGGCCTCCATCTCCTGATGATGTATCTTGCTAGAATAATCTCCAATTTTGGCTACTTGAGGGATTTTTAAAAACAAATCTAGTTGTTTTAACACAAGGGATGATAAGGTGATAAGGTATGGGGTAGAAAACTTTCATGGAAAACAGTTTTAAAAACTGCTTCAGATATCACAATCTGCTTGAAGGAAATGATATTTTCATTATCTGTTGCACAGATAATGACTACATCAGTGTCCTAATTAATTTATTTAAAAATTTATATATTGCCCTTTCCCTGAGGCTCCTGAAGACCCCTGGCAACAACTACATCTAGCCAATGGCCTGAAGTGATTTCCAGCACACAGCTAATTATTTTTATGTATGGTCATGTAAAAGTGGCAGTTTAATTGAATATCCACTTGCAGGGATGGTTTAACGTAGCACTATTATACCTCACAGAAGGGCCTTCGCAGTTTGTATACTTCAAACTATGAGAAAAATCATGAATGACAATAGCAACAATTTTTCCTCAGGCAAGTTTTACCTCATCTGGACTGGAAGCCTGGTACACCCTGCAGGAGTCTTCAAAGTGCCTCTCCGCTTCAGCCTGATCCGTCACTCCATTAGATTCGTAGACTGGTGTCACATTGTGGCAGAGGGCAATCGCTTTTACGGCCTCGTGGACACGGCTGCTCATGGTCTTACGGACTTTGGTGGCCAGGGTGGGGCCTTTTAAAGCAGGTGGGTCTTGGGATTGCTAAAAAGAAAGGGGTAAATAGGTCAACATCCATCTCTTACAAGGGAGGAAGGACGGGGACAAATGCAGTGCTTGCTTCCCCCGAAAACGCATACATGCTATCTGTATGCACTTACAGGGCAGAAAGGGCATCTAATAATTAAGAATCTGCTGCCTGATTCAAACTCAACCAGCTGTGTTGGGTTTGAGTCGGATTGGGCACCCATTTCCCCAATTGTCTTTTGGGCTCAGGTCAGTTTGGAGAGAGATTTTAAAGCAGATCTGTAGCCACCATAGCTTTTGTTTAGCTGCCGCAACTCCACAAACTCAGCACACTATGTCACAGCCTGAGGGGAGCAGGACCAAGGTAGGAGGGAGGCATGGTTAGGCCTCTGTGAATAGGAAGCAGTCAGAATAGCATACACGGGTCCAATCAAAAACATTTGACACTCCCTAACCTGGTCTCACTGGCCATTATTTTTCCTCTGAGGAGGATGAGGTATTTTATTAGATTTCACTCCTGGCCAGAGCATCCCTACCCATCCTGACAGGGTCTCCCCAAACAGGTAAAATCCTTCTGCATGGGAAAGGTGCCCAACAGTGAAAAAAGTGTGCTTTGGTCAGGTCTTAGACTTTTTAGATGCTCCCTAATCTGGTCTTGCTCTGCCTGGCCATGACTCTTTCTCCCTTGTCCTTGTACTGGAGCCAAACTCCTCCAGAGCCAGGCTCAAATATGCTACCAGTCACCAACCACATATTTTCTTCCCTCCTTTCCCTCTCTGATGATAGGCTGTTAGCTGGCTGCAAACAGATGCTAGCCCATGCAGCTCTGAACACATCCAGAACCCTTCTTTGCTCTGTGCCCCTCCTGATGTAGTAACTGCTGTCATTAGATCCACCTTCAGTGTGCTTTTCAGGCACAGAATTTCCAGTTGCAGAACTACTTGGTAGAGTGTCCCAATCCCGCATATCATTTCAGGTTTGGGCATTTCCTGGATTGGGTTGTGTTTGCTCTCTGAGGCTATTGAGGCCATGCAGGCTTCTAGAATGTTACTGCCTTGGAATACTTCCTTAACAAAGGAAGTTTGCAGATGTTTCCATGGGTCACAGTTAAGAAAATTCTCGACAAATATGCATTTCAGGAGTTGCTTAACAGTTCAGATGAAGTGTCATTTACATCAGATGGAATGGCTGAAAATGTTGCCAGTTTCCAGGTTTTCACTGGACCAAATTCTACTTAGCAAAAGGCAAATGACTGATCATTTGAAATGATCTGGGTTTTATATGCATAAACACAAAAGCACTGAAAACACAAAACAGATGGGCTCATGTGGAACAAAAAAAATAATCTATGTTCATTTAATTTTTTTAATACTATTTTTAGTGTCTGCATCAGAACCCTCAGGTAATTTTACAATTACTAAATTATGCTGGTCACAGGGGGAACACATAGCCATCTTGCTTCCTGCTCTGTTAACCTTTAGTGTCAAGAGGACATAAGTTTCACTTCCAGGTCAAAGGCCATAGCATGGTAACAATAATTAGAGTGATGAATCAGAACTACAGTTTAAATGAATCATTGCTAGCCAATGCTTTTAATTATAAAAGAATGTAACCTCTTAAATTATAAAAAAGCTTAAAAGATTTATGGGAAGCTCTTTCTACCACAAAAATATTATACCAGGGCCCCCAGAATTCTAATCACCGGTAAGTCTAAAACAGCATATTAGGTGTACAATTAAATTTGTACCAAGTATGTTTTTGATGCTGGAAACAGCCATTAGCTCACTCATTAAATCTGGTATTTTGCCTTGGTTAAGACCAGAAACATTAGAAAGTAAACTCTCTTAAATCCATATTCTCCCCTCTTACATCTGCACAATAATTGGCTGACTTTATCCAGTGCAGAGACGTTGGCCCCTTTCACACCGACACTCTTAACACTGATAACATGGGTGTTACATTTTATTATACATGTTGCAGGGCACCCATAGAGCACACCTGCAGCCCTGCAACATGTATAATAAAATGTAACACCCATTTTATCAGTGTTAGAGTCTGTGTGAAAAGAGCCATTCACAAGGAGGAACTAAACTGGTTGGATTTGGCAGTTGAAAGTGGCTACCAGTTCTCAATATCTGGAGGATACTGAGCCTGTAAGCTAAAGAGGCGAGACCTATTTGTCCAGGGGAAGGATCAACTTAATAGAACAGAACACACACTCTGAAAACACTCCACACTCGGAATCTGTGGTAGGCATCTAATCCCAGGGGTCAAGTTGCAACCATGTCAGTCTGTGAGAGGGGCTCCACAGAGCGGTGACCAGTTGGCCATTACTGGTATTAAGCGAGTAGTGCATGACATGACAGAGGCAGCAGGAATCCACATGGCAAGGAGCACCACACGACAGGGAAAGCAGGAATCCTGCAGTCCTGTGCCGAAGTGAAATGGATATTATTTGTATCTTCAGACAGTTATCTGAACAACATTGACAACTAAAACAGGTATTTGCATTGCCACTAACTTGAGAATTTTGGCTCAGCCGCCTTGGTTGCAATTGTTTTGGTGCTATTGCGTGTGCATAGCAGTGAAAAACCAAGCAGCTGAAACACTGCTTCAGCACGACAAAAATGAAACAACTGTAATACGGAAATAACCAAAGTGACGGAACCAAAATATCCAAAATGGATATCTGACAATACAGAAATGATCAATCAAACAAATCAAGTTTATTCGTTCAGACATTATTATTATTATTAGCAAACATTTATATAGTGCCAGCAATGTACCTGGCGCTTTACAGAGTAACTGAATAGACACGGTCCCTGCCCTACAGCTTACAATCTGAGGGGCAGGAGGGAAGACAAAGGAAGGGGAAGAGAGGGAGAGACAAGGAGTGTAACATTCACGAGGATACGAGAACCCAGGTGCACGCGCTTGGCTTGGTTACATCGAGAATGATGGCTGGTTGGTCCATGTGGTGAGGAAGGGAGGGAGTTCCAGGTGTGGGGGGCAGCTAAGGAGAAGGGACGAAGGCGGTTAGGGGAGCAGAGGAGGAGTGGGAGGGCGAGAGAAGGGACAGAGGAGGAGCGGAGTTAACCGACTGGAGTACGGAGGGAAATTAGCACAGAGGGGGGGGGGAAGAGGGGGGAGCAAGGTTGTAAAGAGCTTTATAGGTGAAGACTAGGAGCTTGTGCAGGATTCATTCAGGAAGGGGGAGCCAGTGAAGAGAGGAGAGGAGGGGCTGCACGTGGTCGAAGTGATGGGGGAGGTGAATGACCCTGGCAGCAGAGATTTGGACGGAGATAAGGGGAGAGTGGGGGAGGCCAGTGAGAAGGAGGTTACAGTAATAGAGACGAGAGATGACCAGGGCATGAACAAGGGTTTTGGCAGAGGAGACAGAGAGAAAAGGGCGAACCTTAGCAATGTTATGGAGGGAGAAGCGACAGGATTTGACAACAGAGTCGATGTAGGGTTTAAAAGAAAGGGGTGAGTCAAAGATGAAGTCTAAGCTATGGGCTTGGGCAAGACCTGGCTGTTCCGTCAATGCAAGACCTGGCTATTCCGTCAGGCTTTTGGCGAGGGAGATGGGTGGGTGGTTTCTTTTATGATTTGGGGGGGTTGGGGTGGGCTTTTTAAATGTGTTTAATTGACGTCCCTCTCCCCACTGTGGGGAGCCCTTTTTTGTTTTTGCCATTCTATTATGTATTTTATATATTATATATTGTAAGCTGCCCCAGGCTGCCTTTGGTAGGAGGGGCAGGGTAATAAGTTTTTAAAATAAACATACATACATTACGGCTTTTGCCATCAAATTATAAGAATTAAATGAAACAAACTTTACAAACGACACAGAGGGTGAAAACAGACATGACGCTAACCACCCTTGGTGGTCATTTATGCATGTTTCAGGGCTGCATAGGGCATCAATACAGCCCTGCAACATGCATAAATAACCACCAAGGCTGGTTCAAGGGTGGTTAGCATCATGTCTGTTTTCACCCAGAGATGCTCCATCTGAAACAAATCAGGAGTATAACTGACAACAAGGAAAACTACAGTATAACAATAATAATTTCCCTTCACAGCAGACTATTCCTAAAATGTTGTGCAGATATAAAAAACAAAGCTAAGGCTTTCAGTACATCAATACTATTAGATGTCAGAAGAAATATCAAACTCTGAGGCTGGAGGGGCAGACAGTCCTTCGAAAATAGAGGAATCAGTCAACACTTTTCATATAAAGAACAAGAAATCAAAACATGTTCTAATGTTTCGACTTCCCTGCACGAGTAAATGCACAATCTATTAGAATAGCTCACTTTCTCTGCTCTGCCTCTTGTAACAGCGGAATCAAAAAGCTGATAACAAATCAAAGACACCATCCTGAAAGGCCGAAAGAAATGAATAAGAGTTTTTATCCATTTCGTAGGACTGGAAATTGGAGAGCGAAAATTTGACTGATACATTTGTTTTGCCAGATATCCTTTTCACCTTTAGTCATTTGGTCTCAAGGAGGTGTAATCCCTTAATCCTTCTTCCCACTCCCTCCGAGAGCAGGCAGAACACTGAGAGCTGCTTACCCTGCATGTGCTGAGCTTGTGCTCACCAGCAACACGAAGAGAGTACTTTCCTGGGGGTATTTTGGCTTGTGACTGGGGTAAAGGAAGCCTTGCAGGTGTTTGAAGGGCAGACCTGTGGCCCTTCAATTAAGCTTCCAGTGGTGGCAGAGTTGTATTTTGCACTCTGTAGAACAGGGGTGGGCAACGTTTCCTGATCCCAAGAGCCGCATCCATTTACCACAATGGGGACAAAGAGCCACATGTGGCTCTAGAGCCACAGTTGCCCACTTCTACTATAGACTACAACTGCGATCCAGCTATGGGGAGTCCTGTGCTGGTGGTGGGGGAAAACGTGGAAAGGTGCAAACTGTGCCAAATTCATCTCCCAGTTTGCACATGTTGGCCGGCCCCAGCAGTTACACAGCCGGAGTGGGGGAGGAACTCTCAGGAATCAGGGACTGCTAGAGTCACTGGAGAAGGGAGGGCTGTGCTACTGGGGGGCATGGTAATATTAGGCGATAAAGAAACATGGTCCAGGTCTTACTGGTGTGACTGTGCAGTGGGACAGCTGGGGGAGGCTGGTGAGATGGCTCCACAAGTGCCAGCGGCTCTGAAAGTAGGCAGGGCTGGCCTTACCCACAGGGTGAACTGGGCTGGCTGCCCCCGTTTTTTCTGGGGGCCCTGCAGCGGCCTCTATTTTCACCAGGAGAGATTGTGGGGGCACCACTTCCTCTCAGTGGGGCCCAAACATGACCACCTTCAGGGAACCACAGAGGTTGCCCCCAATGGGAAGGGCCACGCAAATCCTAAGGCCAGCCGTGCAAGTAGGCCACACGTGAAGAAAGTAAAACAGGTGAGCTGTCCGAGTCTGCTCCCTAGGCTCCCAGCCACCCTCATGCGTGCTGCTAAAACCCGAACCTTGTTTCCTAGTCGAACATGCACACCACCCTCATTAGGCACAGTGAGCACCCAGCAAGTCCCTCATCCAGCACAAGCAATCCCCCAGCAGCCACCACATCCCCTGCCAGTACAGCAACTGCCCCCTCCCCCTTAGCATAGTAAGCCCTCCTACAATTCCCCCTTACCTCTCCTGACAGCCCAGCAAACAGCCCAGCTCCCCTCAGCAGTCCTGGCTACCCATTTGATTGGTCAAAGGCTGCTCTGACCAGACGCAGAGATGCTGTGCACCTGACATGGGATGTCCCAGCCCCATGCAGATGGGGTGTCGAACACCATTGGGGCACGCGCAAAGGGGCCCCACGTGCCATAGCAACCCGGTAAGGTGCTCGAGTGGCCAGTGGCACTTGCTCAAAGTTCTGAGCCCTTGGCCTAGGAGTGTGGACAGTGTTGCTAACAGGGGGAGGGACCTATTACACCACGGGCGCTGGCATTAGGCTGGCTGCCTTGGTACACCCAATGTGTACCACCAGCGGGAAGGGAAATCCGCTGGACCAGAGGCTTTTAGCATGGGGCACAGGGGAGAGCTGGATCGTGGTCAGAATCTTGTGGATTCTTAGTGCCATAGCTCCCAGGTTTGTAAATTTACATAATTATAAAACACATGAAAGGAGCGAGGGGAATGACAAGAGATGCGACAAATAAAAAAAGCAGGTAACTTCACTGAGGACTTTGCCTAAGAAAAAATGCTAGCTCCTTAGGGAATATTTCTGATTATATGCAAAGTGAATCCATAGCCCAAAAGAAATTTAAACGTTTGACATTAATACTCGTGTCAAAAGTCCTCTAATATGTCATGAAACTGGCACTGTATAGACAGGGAACTGTGTTCACTGCATTTCCCCTATAGATTTAATTGGCAAGATCCTATTTTCCAAATAGGATTTCAAGAAACAAGTAGTTGTGAAAGAGAGAGACTACTTTTGGTAATTAAACACTGCAGCTGCAGGAGAGTCTGAGAACTGGAAAGAAAATTTTACTAATCAACAAAATTTTGGACATGTGAGAACAAAGTTCTATTGATCATTAAATTATCATTAAACTTCAGATCTTTAAAAATATTCAATGTGCAAAAATGGATGCTCTAGAGCATTTAACACGGACAGCTTCCAAAAATATTTTCCTCCTCAGGCAATGTTACCAAATGATTTAAGTCTTATTGTTACTGTTTGCAGCTGTTAGTTCAAGTATGCACAGTAAACAGCAAATCATAAAACCACCCTTTGGCCAATCAAACTATTCACTGTTTTGGGTATAAAGGATTCAATCTGTGTTTCCTCACCTGAGTGTATATACTAAATATATGGCTCTGCACTTCATCCATAGAGTCCAGCCCATAGGCTACTGTTCCAAGGTGAAGCCGTTTGAAAACCATTTCATTCTGTGTTAAAGTGCCTGTAACAGAAGCAGTAACATAGGCCATGGTCAAGTATTGGAACACACTTATTCATCACTCCCCAGCAAAGAAATAGACATCCATAAAGCATACTTTTCTATTTGCATACCTGTCTTGTCAGTAAGTAAATAGGATATCCGTCCCAGTTGCTCTGGAATGGTACTGGATCGAACCACTGTTCCAGGGATTTTTGAATCCTTACGGATCATCCAGCTATAGACTATTTTCCCCATGTCCAGGTTCACACGTAAACTGTGTGGGAAAAGTAGCACAGGGAGCAGGTTTTAAAGAAACAGAATTATAGATCTGCTATTCATATTTGGTGAAAATCAAATGTGATGGGATAGGAAAACGCTGAAATAAAGAAAAGGCCGTCCATATTAAAAATGAATAGCATAGGAAGGAAATGTTAAAGAGCTGAGGTGCAGTTCTCAGGCATTAAAACCAACAGTTTCACTATTGACTCCACTGGAGCAAAGATCATACCCTTGGTGTTTCATTAGCTCCAGGACAGAATTGATAACAAGCAATATTGCCGAAAGGGAAAAGCTTCAAGTTCATAAGGAACACAGATATACTCGGGTCAAGAAGATGGACCTATTATTCAAGTAGGGAAAAAATAAACACTACACATCTCACATTTAACATCTGCTTTCTTCACATTTAAAATGTAACTTTCCAGAGAAGGAAAAAAGAGAAAAGGTTGTCTTCTAAAATGGAAATTACTGGTTCATCATTTCTGGAAAACAACGAAGCCCTGCAAAATCCCAATTTGATTGTGCAGACTTGAGTGGTTTGAGCTGGCAACAGATTTTTTGTGGGTTTAGCCAAACACTAGCCAACACTAACTTAGCTAAACCAGACAATTCAAGAAATGCACTGACAATAAGGCAACATGTTTGTTCTTGCTTAATTTGGTTTCTGGATTTTCAACTCAGAGTCAGGATGAGAGTGTATGAGAATCCAACCCAACTGAGATACAAAATTAATGGAACACACAAAACAGTAGCAACTCTTAGATGAACAAAGCACAGTTTTCCTCTCAGAATAATCTAGAAAAAGCTGTATTCTCTTGCATCCAAAAGAAGCCATCTAAGGACGCATGGTGCATCTACAACACAGATAAAAGGGCTCCTTACCTGATGGGAATAATGTTTGAAAAAAGGAGGATGAACCGGATAATCTGAAGATACCAGCGGCCAGCAAAGTGCTGAAGGGCCACCATCACAAGCGAGACCACCACCAAGGCCCCAAACAGAATTTTGGTGAGGCAGTTCACCTCCAAGTCAAACAGGCCAATCTAGTCAAACAGAAAGGTAAAGCACAAGTCAAGTTATTAATTGGCATGTTCTCATACATGGAGTGAGCTGTCACCATGCTCTGAAATGGGTGCACACATGATCCAAGACAAGGGGACTGGATCTTTCATTTACTACTTTCATGAGTAAAATATAGCTCTGGAGATGGAGGTGGAGTCAAAGAGGGTGACCATCCCTAAATTTAAAACAGCAAAAAGTGTCACCATCAAATGACAATCCAAAGTGTTATTATTGCTTGAAAATTCTTCACTATATTTAAATCTCTGCCTCTCTGTATTCACCTCACTTTTGCAAACCTACCACTTGTTCCTTAATCTATTCACCTTGTAGGGTAGTAAGCTGCTGAATTCCCTGAATTTTGAGCATCAGGTGGCAGAGAACAAGGGATCAAAGGGTAACTATTTTTACACAACAGTGGTGGGGAGAGGGTCCGTGGTTAGCGCGCAGGGCGTCCACACACAGGAAGTGCATGGGGAGCGCTTCACATGGGAGCCTCCCTGCACGGCTGCTCCATCCACACACCGGCCATTCAGTCCCTGCACGGGGCCCTCTGGATTTTTCAGGAGTGCTCCATGAGGGGACTGGGTGGCCAGTGCGCGGACCACAGGAGTGTGCCTCCCCACGCACCAACTTCAAATCTAGGTGGACAGTGGGTGGGGTGTGTGTGTGTGGAGCCATCTCGTTTAAAACACCCAAAGCAGCACCGACATTGGTTTCATGCCACACTCAGAATGTGGGTTTGTGACTCTAATCACTTTAACAGAGCGTTCTGTGATGGGTTCCTCAAAAAACAACATCGCCCTCTACTCAGCATTCACATTTCTATATATGTGAAGCCAAAAGTCTTCCAAGTGCTATGTACCTGGGGATGCTGCTCAATCCTAATCTAAATTAAGAGCCAAAATGAAACAGTTGAACAAGTGAATAACTTGTTAAATTATGGATTTGTTTTTGGATATGAACATCCAAATTGTATTTGCAAGTTTATAAATGCATATGATTCAGCCCTACTCAATTGGTCAAAAAAGCATTTTACAAAGTTTTCCAGCTGATTACCGGACACAGGGTTCTTCTCAAAGAATGCCACAAGAGAGAGAACATTTGTTCTTCACTGTCACAGAAGAGAGAACAAGAAGGAATAGGCTTAAATTGCTGCAAGATAAAGCCTGGCTAAATATTAAGAGAAACCACCTAACTGGAATAGGTTGCCCAGGGAGATTGTGGATTCTTCCTTGGATGTTTTAAGGAACTATTTGGACAAGCATCTGTCTGAGATGCTGCAGGTCCAGGGCATCCTGTCTCAAAACAAGGGGCTGGATTATTAAATCACTAGAGATCCCTTCTCACCCTAAAATATATTTTATTTAGATTTATATCCCACCCTATCCCCATAGGCTCAGGTCAGCTTACAATAAATACATAAATAAAAATACATAAACATAAATAAAATACATAATTAAAAAAACCCATAAAAACTAAAAGAACCTCCCTCACCTCCCCAAATCTATCCCTGCCCATGAAATGCCTCACTGAATAAAAAGGTCTTAAACTGCCTCCGGAAGACATTCAGACAAGGGCTTAGGAGAACCTCCACTCTACTAAGCAGAATTCTAATGCTCCATACTCAAAGAAATTTCTCATTAACTTTTATGGAATTTATAATTAAACTGGAGATTACAGAGGGAAAAAGGCATGGAAACTCGGCTCTGAGGAGCATCTGCCTTCAAAATGAGTAATTCGTTGTTCAAGCTGGTGCTTCCCTGTGAATGTTGGCAGTGCTTGGACGAACACTGGTTAGCAGGCAGAAATGAAACATCTCGTCCAAGCCCCTAGGAATTGGACTAGATGATCTTACAGGTCATTTCTGGTCCTAAAAAATTCTATGAACATTCTACAATTTTATTAAGTTTTAGGGAAGGATCCCTTCTTTCCCTTACCTTACTTCGTGGGTTTGAAGTGTTCATGACACTGCGCAACTCCCTGCCTGTATAAAGCACGACCCCCACAACTGTACCTGAATGAAACAAAAAGAAACACAATGTAATATTACATCACAAGAGCAGGATAGGGTATGGATATTTTTTAAAAATAGCTGATCAGCTCATGATGCTTAGAAGATTTATTAAATCCATAGGCTCAGAGCACAGGCACATTTTTAGCAGATTAATAGAGAACAGGAGCAAAACAAATTCAAGTACACTTGGGATCTAAAGCTTGTTTGTTTTAGTGATGAGTTCGTAATAGAGAAAGGCAGTGCATTTAAGGAATTTTCACAGGTGGGGATGGAATTCAGAAGGGCACTTTAATCCTACATCTGGAATCATTAAAATTAGATTACTACAGATGAATCGATGCTTAATATATTCATTTCAAACTTTACAAGAATAAATGATATGAAAATAAGACTAATCATTAATCTGTAAGAAGCTACACTTCTGTAAAAATCTATTACCAATTCACAGAATATCAGAGTTGGAAGGGAGCTGGAGGGTCATCTAGTGCAACCCCAAGCTTGGATGACTGCAGCTACATCATCTCCAAAAGATGGCGGTCCAGCCTTTTTTTTTTTTTTTTAAAATAAAAAAGACTTGTCAGTGAGATGGGGCTCTCCCAGGACATCGCTTATGATGAACCAGTCAATTGCGGTGGGAGAGCTTGGACACCCTTGATTTAAAACATTACGGCTGTACAGGTAATAAGATTACACACCAAGTCCACATCTCTCAGGACACTTGGGCCCTTTTCATACAGGTGCTCTCCCCCCCCTCCCCCCCGCACACATGTATAGGTGGGAGAGCACCCGTGGGAACACTGTGGACTGTGGGTGGGAATGCGTGCATGCGCGCTCCTGCGCTCCGCCCATCACCCACGCACAGAGCAATGGGCACCAATGCCCGATGCTCCGTGCGTGGAGATGGGTGGAGGTGGATGTGCGCCCGTGAGAATGGAGACACACCCGCTGCCAGCGCACACCCCTCCCCCCACTGCGGCCCGTGTGAAAAGGGCCATAGAGAGACCTTTTGCCTCCCTTGTCCACCCTTTCCTTCCCACTTAAAGAAGAAGAGAAGCAAGGATCCACACCAAAAGTTTAAGAAAAAATTAAATTAAAAAGCCAAGTCTAAATTTCAACATGCTCCCTGCACTAGGACTACATGATTGGACAGTAGTCTCCCATTCACTCACTGTTGCCTAGACTCTGTTTGTGCCTTACAAAATGTTCCTGAGGATGAACATTTCCCTCCATACACACTCAAGCTCTATTTTTCTAAGCTGAGGATGAAAGTATCTTTACTGCTAACTACTGAGACATTAGGCTGCAGCGTTCGAGCTGCCAAGTGGCTGCCTAATTGCCCAATGCCAGTTTTGCAATTTCATTTTGCAACATGTTATCGCTACGCACTTCTGCTCACGCCCTGAGGACCTGCAGGTGACTCAATGCACTCAGTGAGACAGATGCACTAAGTCTCTTATCTGGTTAGCTGCTTCCCTGACTTTGGCAGAATACTCATCAAGGACACCCAGCGAAGTTCTCTCTCTTGTGTTAGCAGTACTCCTAGACAGTCTCAACTGGTGGTGCTTCCATAACTTTCAAGTCCCTGTAGTCAGGAAGGCTTGGCCAGTGAAACAGTACTTCATACATCTGAATAGTTTCTTCCTTCCCTCTCAAAAGTTTGCTCAACTCCCAGGGTAAAGCAAGACTCTAAGCTTAAATGCTCATGGCCGCTTATTTGCCTTTCAGAATACATTTCCATGATGTATTCTCTCATGCATGCTTGCCTGCTCACACACGTGTGGGTAAGTAACAAAATGTTGCTGGAGACTGTATTTGTGAAGCTCCTATGCATGCGTTGGGCAAGCAGGTGGTGCTACTTTTTAAAATCTATTTTATCAGCACATTAATGTTTTATGAGACTGCACCAAGAGGCTACAAATAGGAGAGTGAAGCTTCATTCATTCAACCAGGGAATCCACTTCCAGACAACATTCTTTATTAAATTTGTCTTATGGTACCACCTAGAGGCCCTATTGTGCTATGCACATATATGGCAAGATGCAGCTGCTATGCAGAAGTGGTTTCAAACAGATTAAAAAAAAAAAAAAAAAAAGGGAAGGGGTGAGCAGAAATACTACTATTCCTATTTCACAGATTGGGGACTGAGGCACAGAGAGATGTAGTGATTTGCCATAGGCCACACAGGAAATACGTGGCAGGAATTAAGCCTACCAATTCTGAGATCAGGGCGCCTTCCTCTCTAATCAAAATAAATTGGCAACACTTTTTACAAAGACACTCCTGCACTGAATCCAGGGTTTAAAGGGGGGCAGTAGGAGTGTGCATCCCGAGACCAGGAAAAGGCCACTATTGTCCACTTCAGAGCTTGAAACAGAAGTCAGAAAAACCCTAGATGGTTATTTGGCTTCCAGTGATTTTCCTGCCAGACCTCCTGCACTGATCACCACAGATTAAATCACAAGTACTTCAGTTTCAGATTCAGCTGTAGTGACAGGATGGACAAGGGGGTGGAGGTGCTAGCCAGAGAGGAGGGTTCAGTTCTCTGCTCTGGCGAGTTCTGGGCCAGGGGGTGTGACTTCTAGGAAAGGCTTGATCCCTGGCAATTAATTAATTATTATTACTATTACAAATTAAGCACTGACAATCTTTACTAGGGCTGAAATAAGATTGTGATCACATTCTCGTGAGAAAGGGCGAGATTTTCGCCCTCCCGGTGAGATCTCACTTATTCTCAACCGGATTTTTGAGAATCTCGCAAGATTCTTAAAAACCTCAAAAAACCTGTGCATGCACAAATGGCAACTGCAGACACTCTGCGTGTGCGTGGTGCCCACCAGCCATTCTGCACATGCGCAGAACGTTTGAGGTTTCTCACAAATCTCGCAAGATTCTCAGCCCCCCTGCCCCAAATATTCTGCGTGTGCACAAAATGGCCACCGTTGCCATTCTGTGCATGCGCAGCCCCCCCCCCCCCCATGGCCATTTGCACACGCACAGGATGTTTGGGGGGCTGTTTGAGAATCTCGGCAAGAATGCCAATTCTAGAGCTGGAGAATGGGCTTGAGAACTTGTTCTAGCTCTAATTCTTTACCCATCCTCTCCTAAAATGTAGAAAACCCCAACATTTACCGAGTTAAAACCAACACAAGTATTTGAGGACTACATTAACTCACACAAAGCTAAACCTGTTTTACTAGACTAACTGCTTGCAGTTGCCGATTAAGAAAATGTAAAAAGGAAACATTCAAGACAGGAACATCATAATAATACAATAATATAAATTATTGATGGAACAGATAACATGACTGCCTTGAGACATCAATGGCCCTTTTTACACAGACACTCTAACACCAATAAAATGGGTGTTACATTTTATTATACATGTTACAGGGCATCCACAGGGCAACACGGCAGCCCTGCAATGTGGGCCCTTTTCAAACGAGATGCCTTTACTCCAATGCTGGTTGCTCCGTGGATGGAGATGGGTGTTGCGCGGGATCACGCACACACCTACACCCACCACCCGTGGTGTTCACACAGACATCCCCACTCAGCGACATGCACCCTGCCCACCACCCATGGTGCTCACAGACACCTCCCCACCCATCTCCACCCAGTAAAATGCACCCCACCCACCACCCGTGGTGTTCACACAGACGTCTCCACCCATCTCCACCCAGCAAAACTGGGTGGAGGCATCTTGTGTGAAAAGGGCCTATGTTACAGGGTTACCGCCTTGCCCTGTAACATGTATAATAAAATGTAACATCCATTTTATCGGTGTTAGCGTGTCTGTGTGAAAAGGGCCATAGTTATCAGCAGGAGTTGGCTCATAATTGAGCTGCTATAATTATATAACATTACAATTTTTAATTTTAAAATTAAACATAGGCCTGACTATTCCCAGGATGAAGTAGAATCTGTCTGTTTATCAACAGATGGGAGAGGTTAGAAAACAAAAAGCATAGTTTAGAACTAGAAAAGCTGCGTGGTGAAACTTTTTTTAATAACAGAATAAACCAGAATGCTATTCTAACTTCCCTAGAATGCTTTCAGTACTGCTCTTTAGTATTTCCCCACTCTCTCAGTCCCTATGAATAACCAAGGGTGCAACAGGCTGCCAATGTATATTTAAATAACTATAAATGTTAACATGAATAAAAAGCAATGGCTTCTAAAAATACCCTGGCATGTGTTCTCATAAAAGCGGGTCTCTGATGGCAGATGGTGGCTAGCGTACAGCTTAGATCAGCAGATGGGGGGGGGGGGGGCTACCCCAAATCTGACTGAAAAACACAAGTGGAGCTATGTTGTCTATTACTGTAGCAGCCCAGGGTCATGCCGCGAGGCTCTCAGGGCTGAATTTTAAGAGGGAGGGAGAAGAATTGGGGGGAGAGGCTGGGGCTGAGGATGATACTTCCGCATCTAGGTGGAAAAGGGGTCTTGGAGAGTGGCAGCAACGACAGGGTCTGGAAGAGGTGCTAGGCCTGAGCCCTGGCAAAACACTGGTGTCAGTGACGTCCTGAATGCTCTGCTTTAACTCTGATGTGTGGGATTCACCCAGTGACAGAGCATAACTGAAAATGGAGTCTTTGGAAAAATTTGTTTTGTCCAACCAACTTAGTCTGGAAACAGAGAGTAACCGGGCTCCTGCTGCAGAGTCCATTCCCTAGAAAGCTAGGGCTTGTTTTTACTCAACTCTGGGTAAAACAGACGTACGGCCGGCAGAACTTCTCCCTGGGCTGCCCCAGGGCGGCAGGTCACAGGTAACAGGGCGTGGGTCAATTTGAGGCACTGAACTGACGTGCCGGGGAGCCATCCTGCCGCCCGCACAGCTTGGGTAGGGCTGGGAGCACAACATATGTGCGGGCAGCCATCCCCACCTCACCATGCTCCTAGCACCATAACCCCAACCATGACAGAAAGTCATGGCAGCCAATGAGGCACAGCCATGGCAACCCTCAGCCTGGGGTGGGTATGCTACAGCTGCACAGACGCGCTAGTCCATTCTGGCCCGGTCAGGGACTTCAGAGATTTGCCAAAGCCAGAGTCCAGGCTAGTCCCAACACGGCCAGGGGCAACCCTGGGCCAACATCTGGCAGCACCTGCACACAGGTGCAGGTGAGTCCCGGGCTACAGCAGGTCAAAGCAGGCCAATGTCTCATCTGTTTTTACCCTCTGTCTCCTGTTGGATGAACAGAGAACACTCGGTCAGGAACGCTGTCCTAGGAGATGCGAGGAGAACTGACAGTCTTCATCCCATCCATCATTCAAAAACAAAAACAAGCAAACTAAAATTTTATTAATTAATTATTATTATTATTATAATAAGCATTTATATAGCGCCAGCGATGTACCTGGCGCATATAAGAGCGCGTGCTTTGCATGCATTAGGTCCCAGGTTCAATCCCCGGCATCTCTACTTCAGGATCCCTGGTAGCTCGCCTGGGGGAGGCCTCTGCTGGAGGCTTGGCGGGGTCTCAGGTAGCACGCCGGGATGGCCTCTGCCGGAGACCCTGGAAGAGCCAGATTTGGACCTGAATTTGAAACCCCTGCTGCCGTGTCAGGTTGTGACAATACCGGGCTAAGATGGACCACTGGTCTGATTCAGTTAGTCAGTTTAGTTTAGTTTATGTATAAACAATAAAAGACAAGGAAGCTTTGTTATGTAGAGAGTTGCAGAAGCTAAAAGAGGAGGAAACGTGATTTTTTTTTAAAAATCGAATGGTCTAATCATTTTGCTGAGGAAAAATCTGGAGGATAAATTCCTTAGGGCAGCAATTCCCAAACTGCAGTCCACAAGGCAATGGAAAGGATTTGCAGCTGGTCAGTGGAAATGGTTGGACTACATGGAGGGTGTACTGTATAATACAGTACGTTCTATACTGCACACAACACATAGGAAAGCTTTTATCCCAAACAGAATAGCAAAATTCCTCTCCTCATCTGCCATTACCTTGTAACCTGGCAAACACATTAGATGGTAAAAGAAAACAGCCTTCTCTTGATAGGCAGTCAGAGAAGAACATTGGGCATGATCAATTTTGGGCTGTATGTACTAGAGGCTTTTCTGCATATAGAGCCATGAGCAAGTTAAAGCATTTACCTGGGACAGCTTTTATGTTTGCTTCCATCGCCATAATCTACTTGACACAATTTCTGTTACAGATTAGAATGTCAGCGTGGAGAGCAATTAAGTGCTATTCCAGGAGTGGATGCTCAAGAAGTGCCCAAAGGCTGCTGGAATTCCAATTCCTTCTCATCTATAAATGTCCGAGAGGTAATTAGATGTCAACTCAACTCCCCTGAGTTGTTAGGACAAGTAGAAAATTTCATTCCAACAGCTAATTTTGCTAACTGACCAGAGATGATTATTCCAATTACAAAAGGATTTTTTTAAATTGCTAACACACTAAAAAAAATAAAAAAATTTTTTTTTTAAAAAATGATTCCACATGCTTCCACCTTACCTGAAGCGATCACTGTGCTGGCCCACAGGGTGTTTTCTATGCTTAAGCTCTCATTCACCGGAGGGTCGCTGTCCTCCTGGTAAGAGAGAGTTGCAATAAGAGCATTGTAACAGCTTGCTAAATCAGTGCAGGAAGCAGAAAAGTTTCAAGGGAGGAAACTTCTTGTGTTGATGAAAATCTAAATTTACATCCTGTGGCAAGATCGGGTACTTTCAGACATGACGCTAACCACCCTTTAACCACCCTTGGTGGTTATTTATGCATGTTGCAGGGCTGCATAGGACACCAATACAGCCCTACAACATGCATAAATAAGCACAAAGGGTGGTTAAAGGGTGGTTAGCGTCATGTCTGAAAGTACCCATCCTCTTCTTCTTCAGGTTACAAATACAGACAATTTAATGGTGGGGAAAACTTTTTAAAATTCTTTCCTTGCTCAGAACACTGTTCCGATCTGGAAGGGAGCAACTTGTTTTTCCTGAGTGTTTCACCTTGATTTGGAATAATCTGCTGAACTAGGATTGGGAAGCAGCCTCTATCTAGGACAAAAAGCTTGGTACATTTCTTGTAAACAACAAAGTCCTCTTGCTCATGCAAACCAGGGCCATGACTCCCTCCCTTACTACAGGGGGTTAATTATATTTCTTGTGTTGAGGTTTTAGCCTCTTGGAAGTATCCTCCAGAAAGTAAAACAAGTCCAAGAAGTGAGATAAAGTGATCAGTAGTGAAAAGCCTGTTCTGATTTCCCAAGTGTTTATGAATGAACTTGGATGTGCTTTTCCTCTTGCATTAGAGGATGCTGGGTGAACTAGCGTCTGTGACGTGCTGTCCCTTTAACAAGTTTGATAGTTTTACACTTATTCCAGGCAGAGCTCTACTTCCTGCTCCCATTAGTCTGCCAGAACAATAAAGCAGTCACCCATGAATGGCTGTGTTGTAATCATCGCCCCTGCCTCAGTCTCCTTCACTGCCCACAAATACCACCGTGCCTATTTAAGGCTAATCTAAAATTGCTTCTCTGCCTACACAGACCAAGGAATCCTGCAAATCTCTTCCCAGCTCTCTGCAACTGAAAGAGCTCCAAAGAGCCTGCTGCTGCAATAGCTATGGATGGTGGGACAGTAGCCACACCTGGGTATAAACTGAAACACTGGCAAGCTGCTTAAAAATAGATCTAACAAACCTTTTCAGAGCTGTTCCCAGGATGCTGATGAACAAGATCTGAAAAGTTCCCTCAGCAAGAAGGAAAGTGGCTTTGGAAATGCCCAGAGCACCCATCTGCATCATGTAGGGTGTTTTTTGACAAGCACCTTACCACCCATTACACACCCAGCATGCATGTTGCAGGGCCACATCAATGTCCCATTCAACCCTGCCTGATGGGTGGGTGATGGTTGGGTAATGGGTGGGAAGGCATGTGTCTAGAAACACCCATAGAACCATCACAATCCCACTTGGAGAAAAGAGGAGTCCTTCTTTAGTCCAAAGACCCTCCTCTGTACGTTCCTTCCCAATACTGTAAGAAGAGGCTTGATTGTCTACATATTTTCTCAATGGCCCTGGGCCAGGGTACTTTCTATACATACTAGAAGGCCATAGTATCTCCCCTGTCCCTGGGAGGGGAAGAGAAGTGGCGACCACCACAGAATCAGGAGCTGAGCTGATGTACATAGACAGCGGCTTGCTTACCGAAAACCTGTTAGCCCCAGCTAGCTCCAAGCCGCAGAGCGGTCTTTGGCTGCATTCACACGTGACAATAAGCCTAGGAAAATCTTCTCCTGCTTTTTTTTTTTTAATTGTGTGAAAAGGATCATTTGCAGGATGCAACTACGCAGGGCCTGCAATTCTGGGGGGCCCCATGCTCCCTGCTGCTGGGAAACTCATTCCACCCTCTGCACCCATCCCATTCCAACCTAGCTATGTCCTGGGTGTAATGTGGGTTTAATCAATTTTAGTTACTAAACTAGTCAGAAGCCAAGGTTTAAAAACTCATACACACGCACACATACAGGAAAGGGAGTAATCATGCTTTCAGTCTGCCTGGCATCCCAGAATACATTTTTAAAAACCCAGAAGACTGAAACCTAGGCAGCATCATAGGATACCTAGCAGCAGCCACAGCAATTTGGGCAGTAGCTTTTAAAGTGGAGGAGGGAACGTGGGAACAATTAAAAACCCACAATTATACTTGCACAAGAAATTGGAGATCCAGGAGAAAAGGCTCATGCGAATACAGTTGTAGCCCATTCTTAGACATGTCTCTATCTTGGTCTTCACAATCTGCTTTCAGCAACCCCACAGGGGTGGGGTTTAGATGTGCCTCCCCACACCGGAATTCACCCGGCTGCCATTGGAAACAGTGATGCCAAGCAGCTCGCACGTTCTTTTTAAAACC
>QEPC01013938.1:5061688-5089026 GCA_003113815.1 Sphenodon punctatus
GGGGGGAGGTGTAAAATGGATTTTTAGTGATAGTTGTTTTATATGTCGGATATGTAAGCGATCCCGAGCTGCCTGAGGCAGGAGGGGCGGGGTATTAAATGTGAAAAATAAATAAATAAATAAATAAATAAAATGAATGCTATGATGGGTGCTGAAGTAAGACTGGAATCATTACAACAACTTTTCTGAAACGTGCCCCCACAGTAAATGTTCTTCGAATGGTGCAAGGAAACTATCCGAAAGTTACTTTGTGGCTGGTGCAAGAAGTAGTATCCAGGACGAAAGGTAAGCCATAGAATAGCCTGTCATGCTAAACAGCAAAAGCCTTATTGTTTTGGACATTTAAGACAAAATGTTGTGATGCTACGGTGCTCCATAAGAGGTGGGACTAGCTTAGAAGAGGGACATGGTTACGGTGTTCCCTGCCCCTTTGGCCATGTGACCACACCCCCACAGAACACTACGTTGTCATGGCACTTTGAAGGAGGCGGGGCCTCCGGTAGCTAAGGAGCCAAGGCCAAACCCTAGAGGCTTGGGCTTGGCGTGAGAGCACATCCAACCCGGTCCAGACTCAAAAGGATGAGTTGGGTCCCACTGGCCTCAGGTCAGGTCTCGGCCCTCCAATCTACAGGGTGCCTCCATAAGAAGAGTAGGGTGGGGCTTTCAATTAAAGGATATGTGCATCCCAAAAAGTATGGGTCCTCTCAGCTGGCAGATAGATGTGGGAATAGTGATGGTAACTAGCTTTTTGGTTGATAGAGCTGGCTTGAATTGACCAGAGACCTTGGGTAAGCTTTAGCAGAGTATTCTCCAGCTGGTTACCCAACTTGTTTGTTAACAAAACAGTGGCCTTGCCATCATATTAACCCCACAAATGGTTCCCTGACTTTGTTCCAGAGATGCATACAACAAGATATTATAATGTGCAGTAGGGAATAATCCCATAGAGGCATGGAGGCAGATGACCTAGCACAGAGAGTCACTTTCACTGCTACTTAAGGCTTCCACGGGCGACTCTGGAGTAAGTGGCCTGTGGATTGCCAGCCAGTAAGTACTTTGGAAGCCGTTAAATTCTTCAACAACAAATAGTGTATGCATGTCCTTTTCCTGGCTGCTAGGATTTCAGAAAACAGAAGCACACTCAGCTTTTCAGACACTAGATCATAAAGAGTAACACCGTTTTTAGACAAGGAGCGCTGAAGCGCCTCCTGAACGCCGCGTTCAAAGACAAGCGGCCGGAAGTGACGTGTCCCCATTGCCGGCGCCGGCGGCGGGGGGAGACACGGGGCTTTTGAGCAGCGCATTCTGAAGACTTGAATTTTCTGGCTTTCAGAACGTGCCGCTCGAAAGCCCCGTGTCTCCCCCTGACGCCGCCGCCAGCAATGGGGACACGTCGCTTCCGGCCGCTTGTCTTTGAAGGCGGCATTCAGGAGGTGCTTCAGCGCTCCTCATCTAAAAACAGTCTAAGTTTTGGCAGATGAGCAGCATTCCACTAAAGGCAACGTTCTTCGTTCAGGTGGCAAAGACAAGTAAACATGACAACAGCTCCTTTTTCCTAAAGAAAAATCCTTTTAACCTTAGGAAATTTTACTTGTGAAGTTGATGCATGAGTCTGCCCTTGAAGTAAAGTAGGACTCAATGCACTGAAAAGAGAGCACTTGAGAGAGCAGATAATGTGTTCTCATCAAGGCAATGGACCTTTTAATAGTACATTAATGACAGGTCTCTCTTGTTTTCTAACATCGAAACCTCATTACCCGGCTCCCATCCCTCAGTAATTCTATTTCATGATTTTCAGTAGCACTGATCACCCCAGTTTAAGCACTTCCCATGTAAATTAGACATGTCTAATAAAAGTTCCTAGTGGACTTTATGGGTGTTTTCTGCTCCTCCTCATTCCTTGATAGTAGCAAATTAATTGTGATAAGACACAAAAAAGGTCAATTTAAACCAAAGATCTTTCACTAGGAAACTACTTACAGAAGCGGTGGGTAATCTCTGAGTGCAGGTGACAGGCAGGCGTAGCTTCCAGTCTGTTTCACCATCCAGCTGATCGGTACGCAAGAAGCAGGAGCCTGGGATTTTAAAATAAAAGTTAATGGTCTTCCTAGTTCTTGGAATTTTGATAAGACACATTGTTTTAACCTGTAGATCTTTTCATGAGAACCAAACCTTTCTTGAAGTGGGACCATTGTTTCTCAGAATTGAACCTATTGCTAGAAAGCTTGCACCTAAGAGATGTACTTAAAAACAAATACTGTAAAAAATAAAATTAAAAAAAAAGGAGGTGGCTAAAAGCAAACATATGGATAAGGCTACATGCCTGAGGAAGGGCACTGTGAGGCCTGAACACTTATATATCCTTAACAACAGAAGTTGGGCCAATAAAAGATCATTTGAACTACTGTCTCCATCTCTATTAATACAACAGAGAACATTGTTCAACTTGCCAAAGGGCAAAAATTCTGATTTGATTTACCTTGGAGTAATACCACTGACTTCAGTAAAGTTACTCTGGATCTATGCCAGATTAACAGAGCTGAACTGGTTAAGGTTTGCCTAACCTGAGCAGAAGCCTTTCTCTGAAGACATGTTTGCTTCACTGATGAGCCCACTTATGACAACTTCTTTCTGCAGCATAAACAGGTCCCAACTATGGCTGCTTGCCCACGTTACGGCACCGAAAACACTAACGAGGAGCAAACTCCCGGCAGGGAAAGCAATGTGAGGCTTTGAACATTGGTGCATGGTTAAAAGCATCATTTAATGCATCTCCCATTGTTTTCAAATCACGAAAGGCAGGGTAGGATTTTACACCCTGCCTTTTATGATTGAAAACAACGGGTGACGCTTTAAATTACACTTTTAATCATGTGGCCACATTTAAATCCTCACGTTACTTTCCCTGCTGGGGTTTTGCTTCTCATTAGTTTCCCACAGCACGGTAATGTGGGCAAGGACACTATCTTTTTTAAAAAAAACATTTTTTCTATTGTTATTCACATGTGTACACAATCCATCAGGCTATACATTACATACCCATACAGAAAAAGCATGGCCCATACCCTGGCATATATATTGTTTATAGTAGATGGTACATAGCTTCCAATAACTTGGCTACCGAAGTACCGTGCATTCTAGACTTCAACCAATACAACAAAACCAACTGTAACTATAGGTGACATTATATCTTTTTTTTCCCCCCTTCAAATTGTTAGAGGTTTATATTTCTTTAAGACAAATTGCACGTTTAAATTTCTTCATTTGTATGTGTTTCGTGACTACTGTCCAACATGGATTCCATATAGAGTAAAACTCTGAGATTGTCCTTAAGGTCTGCAGAGATTCTCTCCATCGATATCAGGCAAGCACCCTATATCTTCCAAGTGTAGTAGGACCTTGAAAACTACTTGTCCCTAGATATTTTAAAGGAATAGCTTTCTGTGATACTACTCTCCTAGTGTGACTGGTACTCCCTTTCTCTAAGACCATGGAAATTATCTTCAGACTTGCAGAGACATCCAAAGTTTTGGCACTGGACAAGTAAATGGTTATAACATTTGTAGGTTCTATGTACAGGACTAAGTCCCAACCATCATGCAAGCTGGATCAGGGTACAATCAGGACATATTTGGGTACTCCTGACACATTTCTAACCGCATGCCCTACCATTAATCTGGTTCTATAAACTAGGACATTAAACAAAAAATTCAGACAAATTATTTGAGGAGAACAGAACAAACTCAAAGTATATTCTTCAGAAACAGTGCTGGATTAGAGATGAGAAGCATACAGCAAGAAGCATACACAAATGTGAGAAGCATTTGTCTTGTGAGATATGCTTTGTACCTAAGGGCTTCGAGTTAGCGACTTTGATCACAATATCAAGAGGCACAAAGAGAAAGGCATAATACTACAAAAACAGTAAATCATTGGCCCAGATCTCAAAGGGTGTTAGCAAATGAGACGACAGCCCACGATATCCCACACCAGGTGGGTGTCCATTTGCTCATTTATTAGGTGTACACCCCCACTGGCCATGTGACCACCACCCACTGGACATGCATTCCCCACTCACAGCAGCGTCTTGGAGCATCTGGAGCTCAGTGGGAGGGCAAATGCGGGCTGTGTGCCCATGGGTACGCGCCCCAACAGTTATGCATCAGGGAAGAACGCCTGCACGTGCATTAGGTTTGTCATGCTAAACCTGCAAGCGGGGGGTTGAGTGGGGGCTGCCCATTTATTAGAATATACATGTTAAACGTGTGAGCAGGGGGCTACACGGACCAAACATGGACTCCAGTAGGCTATTGTCTCGTTTGTTTACACGCAGACACAGCCCGACTATTTTTTCCTTCCTCTCCTCTATAAAATATTTTCTATGCCCTCTGAGTAAACATTTACACAAGCCCTCACCCAAACCACCTTGGGGTTCAGCAAAACAAGGCTGAATGAAGTTGCCAGTTCAAAATCTCAAAAATAAGAGATGCTCTGAAGCTGTGGGGTTTGGAATATGGGGAGTCTGCTACGTTCAATAGAGCTGTGGGGTGCTATACTAATGGATTTCCCCTTAAAACAAGAGGCATCTGGCAAGCCTAATGCTGAGTGATAACATGCACTATTTATCTACCTCTTCCTGTAATATAAGCAAGTGTGTAATTTTACCAGCTGTGGCTCAACAAGGGTCTGACTATCTCTATATTTTTAATTTTCAAAAACTATTAAGGTGTTAAGAAACAAAATCAACCCATCAAAACGTTTTGGGCCATGTCTGCCTTTCTACATCTAAAATTAAATCTACTTCTGTTACACTTTCAAATGATTATTTTTTTCCAAATAACCAGTGAAAGGTTAATGGTTATTTGCACAATTGGCTCCAGATGTTTACCATTCTTTTCTGACGTCCTCAGGAAGATCATGTCAGCAGGGACCCTCTGGTTCTGGGTTATGAAAAGAAAGGCTGTTATTGTGTGCGCACTCATCCCCACCCCCAAAATGGGATGTGGCACAAAACCTAGTACTTTAATTCTTTGGCTAACTACAATTCAGTTATTTTACTTTGATTCTCAAAAGAGAATCGTTCCACTGTTAAATAATTCAATGCAACAACTCAAAATCAAAAGGAGTTACGAAGAGCCTGATTCAGATCAAGTGAGATTTCCACAAGACCTTGTCTTAACACTTCTAGAGCAGAGTTGGGGAACCTCTGGTTCATGGGCTAAATCTGGCCCACAGCTGGTTTTTACTTGATCTCCTTTCCAATTCCTGGATCTGGCCCATGGATCCAGTCCCTATTCTCAAGCACTGATAATGTACTCAAGGACAAGGAAGTGCAAATGAAGGCATGTATTCAACGGCAGGGGATGTATCCACAACAGACCCTCCTCTTCATTACCCCTTTTTGAGCAGAGACCTTAATTGCCCTCCTCCCAACTCCTATCTTGCCAGGAGAATTTGTACTAATTTTGAAAGTAGCACATGGGTGGGAAGAGATTTCCCATCCCTGCTCTAGAGCAATGCCTGACAAGCTGTCGCCAAGGGACCACTGGTGGTAAGTAGTCTGCCGATGCTCTGTTGAACCAACTAGGATTATAGTGCCAATGCTGGTAAGGGCCATCACTATGGAGGAGAGCCAAGGAATGACTGTTGTGCATGGACTGGTTGTCAGGGAGCCATAAGCACAATGGTTATTCTGTTTCTCCTTCCACTACTCCAGAGACCAAAACCACCCACCTTGTGCAACTGTGGCCAGCTCGCATTGAGAATGAATCAGGCCATCGCTTTCTGCAACAAGTGCATGATGCATTAACTGCTATGCCCTAAAAACCATCTGTATTAATCTGCTTATGGGGTAAGATACTCCTCAATCAAATCACAGCTGAAAAGTACAAATATGACTGATTTGAAAATGACTAATTTAACAAAGAAACATTTTATTGTCTTTGGTATAGAAATATATTGCCAACACAAAAGCCTATGGGGTTACCAGAGACACCTCCCCCCCCAGTTACCAGTAAAATCCCACCAGAAATGGTACTGGTTTGAACTGGACCCCAACCCCTCCATTTTTGTAATGCAAGATATACAGAAACGGCAAAAACAACAACATTTTCAAACAAGTATTGAACATTACAATGGAATAAATAGACATGAATAGATTTCCTTAGGTCAGGGACAGCACATTCATATGCAAAAGGATAACATCTAGATAACAAGTGTTAGCATCCCAATGTTCTCACCATTCATAAGCAAACAAAGATAAAGTGGATGATAACTCACAGGCAGACAGTTTGTCTGCATTTCAAGAGCCTGAGCTATCAGGAGCTCATCTGCATTTCAATAGCCAGCTGCCATAGTAACTAATGGAGGGGTTGGAATGACCCCTTCATCCTAATGGGTTGTTATTTTTCAACACAACCTTGCAAAGAAAAAGCATAACTGAAGCTTCACACTATGAAAGGGTTAACTGCTGTGTAAAAGAATAAAAGATAAAGCAAAGTTGTAAGTTGGAAACTGAAGTTTTTCAGTTGTGGTGTAATTTACCCCCTCCCCAATGCACTTATATTAATTTTTTTCTGTACATGCAGAAAATGGCATAATAGTGCTTTCATTTTCTCATTCATTCCAACGGGGGTCAATTGTACCACAATAACGTTCTAGTATTCACCAAAAATTTGGGGCATGAACCTGTGGGACACAACAGACCCTATTATCCTTGAAGAATATATGGAATATGAACTGGCAGAGGTTTGCTAAAAAAGATGCATTTTTGGTATCATTTCCAGGGCGCTGTGTAACCCACCAGTGTATTAGGGCTATAAAATCCAGACTTTATTTGACCCCCTTTCTAGTTTCTGGATCTGGTCCATGCTTCCAGTCACTACCTTCAAGCACTAAATAAACATGCTCAGGGAAAGGAAGCAGAGATAGAGAGACATGCGCTCAAAGTTACAGGATGGATCCACAGCATAGAGGTTCTGAATTAACTTCAAGTGCTAGCAAAGGTCAATGTATACGCCTTATCCAGACAGATCTATACTAGATTATATTTTTAATGTTTCTGGTAATAAACAGTCACCTGCACAGATACGAAATTAAAACAAATACAAAATCCTCTTCAAAATAAAGCAGTCACAAATCATTCTTTAAAAACTTAAATCAAAAGGGCCATTTGAGGACATGTCAAACAATTTCATTCAAATTTCAGCTCCAGACATTCAAAAGTACTTTTAGAGAGATTGTCCGCTAAACCTCATACACAGATAATGGATCTGTGCGTGTTCTCAAGGTAACCATGGATTCCTATGCATTTAAAGATCTAATTTATGAATTATATTATTATTATTATGGGGCATATTGCATACTTTGTGCAACCACATACGTTCATTTGCTCTGACTGGAACAAGAACTATGCTTATGGTATTGGATGCATAAATGCAGTCATGAAGTCTTGGTGTACATCTTGTGTACACTGACTTACAGAGCAAACTAGAAAAATGAATTTGTTTCAACTTCTGCAGCAACAGTTCCCTAAACCTTTGGCCAATGTGACTTTTTTGAGATTTAAAAATATAATCCTGTAATTCAAGACAGCAACAGAGTATCTCTGGTCTAGAAATCTTTTAGGTAAACGACATTATAGAAAAGGAAATAGAATCATTCCTGAAAGCACTAGTACGACCCATTGTAAGAATTGCATAATATGTTTTCTAGAATTTTTGTGTTTATATGAGCCAGTGTAGGCTAGTGAATAAGGGGTTGGACTTGGATGACCAGGGTTTAAATTCCATCTTAGCCATGCACTTACTGAATGACCTTTGGTAAGTCACTATCTTTCAGCCTCAGTATCCCTTCTGTATAATGGCCATTTATTGGACACCTTTTTGATAAGCCAGTGTGTTGTAATGGCTAAGCGTGCAGTAGGTACGGGGTAGGGGAAACCCCAGTTCGTCTTGCCTTAGCGAGTGACTGGCCCAAGGTCACTCACTGGGTGACCATGGGCCAGTCACAATATTCTCTCAGTCTAACGTTCCTCACAGGGTTGTTGTGAGAATTAAAAGTTGTGTTATACGTAAAGCACTACAAGTGCCATAGGGTGGGGGCGGGGGGTGTATATAAAAATAAAAAGATTATTATTATGGCCTACCTCACAGGGGTGTTGTGATGTGAACTAGATAAGGACCATAAAGCACTCTGAACACTGAAAGTGCTATAGAAATTATTAATAATAATGATGATGATGCTCCTTGCAAGCCAACAAAGGTTGCTATGTATACCAATATGCAAGACTACACATACCTTTTCAACAATGATAAGATCCCCTACTTGGATATTAGAACTCTTCACCTTCATGGTTCCTACAGAAGTAATATATATAGAGATCAGTAAATTGCAATGATTTCAGCAAAACTGTATTATAAATATATACCAGACAAAGACCTTGTAGATGAAAGTCTTTCACAATTGTGATAAACACTGTGGATGCAATCCTCTGCCATTAGTCAAGAAGAGCTGAGCCACTGACTTTAAGATTGAATAATCCCTTTATGGGAGTTACTTTAATGAAACTGGTCACTATGGATCTAATGGGTACCAAAGATGTAACCAAGTAAGTAAATTATGCTCCACAGAGTGGCCAACGGCAGCATTCTACGGCTACCCACTTGGTTCAAACAGCAGAATAGCTTGGCACTTACTGCAGCAGCAAATTAAGTCCACAATAGGGAGACTGGATCTTAACCGAACTACAGCATACCTCTGTCGTTTCAGACTTTGTAAAGCACCAGGTACATCGCTGGCACTATATAAATGCTAATAATAAATAATAATAATAATAATAATAATATCACCAGGCTTTTTTCTTTGATGGTAACTTTGTTAGGCACTTTACTTCAACGTATATAGGAAAGCAACTATAAAAAGACAGGTGAGGTTCTAACCGTATTGTAGTCAATGGGATGGTTCCCATCGACTTCAATGGGGCTAGGATTGCACCCCTTCCTTGCGTCTTCATTCCATCTTCATAAGTCATTTACTCCAATTTCAAGGCTTAGGACTTAGAACGTTTTTTTTAAGATTACCTTGTGTAAATCGTGTGTTTCCTTTCAAATTAAATACAAATGCAGAACTTAAAGAGACACGATTAAATGAACAAAGGGCAAACAACATAAAAGATATATTACATACACAAGGAATTCATGAGGGCATCTTTAGACCGTGGGTGTTAAACACGACAGTGGCCCGCTTGGACCCGTGACCCACTGTCACATTTGTTGAGAGCAATCCAACAATTGTTGGGGAGTTTCCCTGGGCATGTTGGTGGCTAGCCAGGGCCGTGATCTCAGAGACCTAAGGGGTCACAGCCCAGGCTAGCCGCCAACATGCCTGGGAAAGAGTCTGGCCAACTGGACCACAGTGGCCTATCGCATGTGGTAGCCTTCTGTTCCCGGCCCAGTCCAGAATGGCCACTACGACAGGCGGCCATGGGAGCTGTCATTGGCTGCCATGGATGCGTGTCATGAGGAGGGGCACCGCCTGCTGGGCATTTGTTCGGGGGGTGTGTGTGTGTGGAGGGGCACAGCCTGCTGGACGTTTGTTCCACGGCCAGGCTGGGTTACAAGCAGCTTCCGCCATCATGCATGTTCCCCCCAGTGACAATCTGCTCTAGAGGTTTGGCGATGCCACTTTAAGAGAGAGAATTTTCGCTGCATTTAGACTATGGACACTGTGTAGGTGATGCAGTGTGACATGAGTGATATCAGGGCTCCATTGTGGCAGACAGCATACAAGCAGGCTAAGGAGGTCCCTGCCATGAGGCGCTTACAATCTGAATCAGCGCATGGGCTGCTAATTCACCAGAGTTCACTGAAATGTTACTTTAGTATTTTCATCTGGCAAAAGGCGAAGGAGGGTCATAACTAAGCAGGAGGTCCCTAATCTAGTACCATACCAAGCTGAATATCAAACTAGAGAATGCATGGTGCTGTCATGTCACAAGCTGGTCCAATAGCCAAGCACAGCATTTAGAAGACAGTTATGCCAACATTAAACTCTCAGTTCCTTTCCTTTTGCACCACACTCTTAACTTTGTTTATAAAAACAGTCCCAACCCCATAACTATTACTCAGGCAGCTTTTAGACAAGACGCTACCATACAAATCCTCCCAGCCCCCCACCCACCAAGCACCCATCTGAAAGTGGTGTGTGCGAGGGGTTGCACACTCCCATTACCCATGCAGCACCCACCCATGACCACTCATGCAGCACTGGTGAAAAAGCCAGAGTGGGGGCAGGAAGAATGGTGCGTGGGGACAGGCGCTCCACCCTTCCCCAGTCTGTACGAATGGTGGTAGTCAGCCATGTTGGCTGAGTGGTCCACCATTCAGAGGCACCGTGGGCTTACCATCTAAGATGGACACGGGTGAGGGGAACACAGGGAGAGAGACACGCACACACATTCCCATTTTACGGATGGGGAACTGAGGCAGAGAGGTTGTGACTTGCCCAAGGCCACCCAGCGAGTTCATGACCAGGGCTGAATTTGAATCCTGGCTTCCCAGGACCAAGCCCAGGACTGCATTTTCGGGTACCACACTGAGTACTTGACTGGTTATTATTTATTTATTATTATTAACAAACATTTATATAGCGCCAGCAGTGTACCTGGCACTTTACAAAGTAATAAAATAGACAGGGTCCCTGCCCCTAGGGCTTACAATCTGAGAGACAGGAGCTGGGGGAAAGACTTAGGAAGGGGAACAGAGGGAGAGACAAGGGGTCTAACATTCATGAAGATGCGAGGTCTCAAGTGCACGTACTTGGCTTGGTTACGATGAGAATGACAGCAGGCAGGTCCATGTTGCAAGGATAAGGGTAAACCGATCGTAGGTATAGGAATAGTGGCTCAGCAGGATAAAGAGTCAGACAGAGCAGAGCGAAAGAGGTGAGTTTTAAGGAGAGATTTGAAGGTATGAAGGGAGGGGGCAAGGCGGATGTGGACAGGGAGGGAGTTCCAGGCATGGGGGGCAGCAAGTGAGAAGGGACGAAGGCGCTTAGGGGAGCAGGGAAGGCGTGGAAGGGTGAGAGAAGGGACAGAGGAGGAGCGAAGTGCACGGGCTGGAGTATGGAGGGCGATAAGTGCAGAGAGGTAGGGGGGAGCAAGGTTGTGAAGAGCTTTATAGGTGAAGACTAGGAGCTTGTGCAGGATTCGTTCAGGAAGGGGAAGCCAGTGAAGCGAAGAGAGGAGGGGCTGCACATGGTCGAAGCGACTGGCGAGGTAGATGACCCTGGCAGCAGAGTTTTGGACAGAGATGAGGGGAGAAAGGTGAGACCGGGGAAGGCCAGTGAGAAGGAGGTTACAGTAATCGAGGCGAGAGATGACCAGAGCATGAACAAGAGTTTTGGCAGACGAGACAGAGAGAAAAGGGCGAATCTTAGCAATGTTATGGAGGGAGAAGCGACAGGATTTAGCAACAGAGTCAATGTAGGGTTTAAAAGAAAGGGCTGAGTCAAAGATGAAGCCTAGGCTACGGGCTTGGGGGACAGGCAGGATGGTGACTCCATCAATAGTTATTGACAGTGAGGAAGGAGAGGAAGGATGAGGGGGGAAGATAAGGAGTTCAGTTTTAGCCATGTTGAGTTTGAGTTGACGTTGAGACATCCAGGTAGAGATGTCAGAGAGACAGTTGATGAGACGAGCTTGAACAGAGGGAGAGAGAGAGGGAGTAGAGAGATAGAGTTGAGTGTCATCAGCATAGAGGTGGTATTGGAAGCCATGGGAGGCAATGAGTTTGCCTAAGGATGAGGTATAGATCGAGAAGAGGAGAGGGCCAAGAACAGAGCCTTGAGGAACACCAACTGAGAGGGGGAAGGAGGAGGAGGCGGAGTTGGAGAGAGACACATTAAAGGAGCGGTCAGAGAGGTAGGAGGAGAACCAGTTATGGACAGAGCCACAAAAGCCAAGGGAGTGAAGGGAATCCAGCAAGAGTGAGTGGTCAACAGTATCGAAGGCAGCAGAGAGATCAAGGAGGACAAGAATGGAATAGAGACGTTTAGATTTAGCCACCAGAAGATCGTTGGTGATCTTAGCGAGAGCAGTTTCAGTAGAATGAAGGGGGCGGAAGCCAGATTGGAGGGGGTCAAGGGAGGAGTTGGAGGATAGGAAGTCAAGGCAGCGGGAGTAGACAACACGTTCAAGCAGCTTGGAAGCAAAAGGAAGGAGTGAGACAGGACGATAGCTAGAAGGGTCAGAGGGGTCAAGAGTGGACTTTTTGAGAATAGGAGAGACTGTGGCATGTTTGAAGGCAGAAGGGAAAGAGCCAGTAGAGAGGGAGAGGTTGATGATGTGCAGGAAGGAAGGGGCGACAGTGGGAGTAATGGAGGTGAGGAGGCGGGAAGGAATGGGATCAAGGGGGCAAGTGGAAGGGTTGGAGGAGGAGAGCAGAGAGGAGATTTCCTTAAGGGAGGCAGGGGAGAAGGAGGACATGAGAGAAGGAGGGGGAGGAGGGAGAGGGGTGGGAGTGGGAAGAGAGGAGTGGGAAGCGATGTCGAGGCGGATCTTGTCTATCTTGGAGGTGAAGAAGGAGGCAAGATCCTGAGCAGAAAGGGAAGAAGGAGGGGGAGGACAGGGAGGCTTGAGGAGGGAGTCAAAGGTAGAGAACAGGCGGCGAGGGTCCCGAGAACAGGACTCAATGCGGGAGGCATAGTAGTGTTGTCTAGCAAGGGAGATAGCAGAAGTAAGGGTGGAGAGACAGAATTTGAAGTGAAGGAAGTCAGCGTGAGAATGGGATTTGCGCCAGAGTCGTTCAGCAGCACGAGTGCAAGAACGGAGGTGGCGGATACTAGGGGTGAGCCAAGGACGGGGGTTGTGGGAGAAGGCAGGGCGGGAAGAGAGAGGGGCATGGGAGTCAAGTGTGGAGGAGAGAGAGGCGTTGAGAGCAGAGACAGCGGAGTCAGGGGAGGAGGAAGAGAAGACTGTAGGAAGAAGGGGAGAGAGAGAGGAGGCAAAGTCCAGGGGATCAATAGCTTGAAGGTCACGGAAGGGGCGTAGAGAAGGGGAAGAGGAGGGGGGACAGTGGGAAATGTTGAAAGAGGCAAGGAAGTGGTCTGATATAGGATGAGGATCGAAGGAGAGATCAGCGACAGAGCAGTTTCTAGAGAGGACAAGATCAAGAGAATGGCCATTAGTATGGGTGGGGGAGTTGGTCCAAAGGTGGAGGTTGAAGGAGGAGGCTAGGGAGAGGAAGCGAGAGACTGAGGGCTGAGATGGGTCATCAACATGAATGTTGAAGTCAAAAACTTCAAAAAACTTGGTTAACCAGGTACTCGCTGGGTACCCAGATACCGATTTTTCAGGTAACTCCTGGTACCAATTTTTGAATTTACTGTCTCCCAGTTGGGTATACCAATTGGTATATAGGGTCGGAAAACCAAAAAATTGGCATGAAAATAAAAAGTGACCCAGAAGTATTTTTTACGGGACTGGAAGTTGACTTTCTGGGACCAGAACCCAATTTTCCAAGATGGAAAACTGATAAATAGGTGTCATGCATCGGTATATCGATGTAAAAGTCAAGAAATTGGTACTGGAAGTCAACGTTCGAGGACATTGGGTACCTGAATCAGATCCCAGTTGGAACTGAATGCTTGTCAGATCAGTTCAGGTACCAGAAATTCAATGGGTTACCTATTTTTGTGGGTACCCTCTTTCAGCTCTACTCACTATATCTTGGTCTATGCCCTGCATCTGTACAATAGGAATGACCGTCACAGGGTTGTTCTGAGGATAAAGTAGATAAGGATGAGAAAGCACTTTAAACACTGAAAGTGCTATAAGAATTATCTCCTGCATCCACAAACATGGAAGAACCACCATAATATGCACAGACAGCCATAGTCATGGAAAAGCAGTTAAAAAGCTGACCTACTTTACCCTAAAGCTACAGAAACCCAAAGAACCCCAAGCAGCTTTAATAAATAAATAAATAAATCCCAACTACTCATGTCTTTCAAGTAAAAGGGGGGTGGGGCGGGACTTGGGAACTCTGAACAACTGGAGTTGGCAACAGTGCATAAAAATGTGTTCCCTTGTAGTGGTCCGAATTTTACTAGTGACTTTAAACCAATGAATTAAGTCTACAATCGGCTAACAATTTTACATCAGCGGTAAAGATTTTACTTCTTGTAGTAACTAGTGATTTATTATTAGTTAGTCTGAACTCGGTCTTTATATGTCTGACTGCTGTGCGTCAGTAAAAGCCTCTTTAATCCACTGGATTTTGGGTGGGAGAGAGAGTGAGAGGCTTGTGCGAGATCACACTAGGCAAAAATCCGGTACAGACAACACTCCTACTGTAACTTGAAGTCACTGGCTAACTGGCCCGCTAAGGGGAGAAAGGAGTGTGGGACAGGAGGAAATTAGCACAAAGCACAAAGGTCACTTGAATTTTACTACTGGCAGTCCCTTCATTACCATCCCTCTCGGGATACGCTTCAATGTTTCTGCTCCAAATTAACAATGAAAGCCATTCTCAGCTCCTGGGCAGCCTGCTTCTTTGGTGACACACTGCGTGCTCAACAACATGCCTCATCACTGCGGCTAATAAACGCAGACTTCCTCACACACTGTAATTATTGCTACAGATGAGAAGCAGTCACAAATATTTTATTGGCCTTTTGTGTTTGGGCTGAGAAGGCTTTCACTCAAAGACAGTAAACAAAATAGAGCGCAGGCCTGAGGCCAGTTTCAACTCCATTGCTAACAGAGTGAACTATGTAGGAGGGATTAGACTACAACAAAAAAAGCTTAAAGGAAAAGCAATGACAAAGACATGCAAAAATGTCACACACAACATGATACTAGTGGAATTTGCCCTTCCTTATATTATAATTCAAGGCATCAGAGAAGGTAGAGGCAACATTGTTGACTTCTGAGGGGAAAACACTGCCCTTTTCCTAGCCATGCTGGACAGGGGGTCTTCAACTGTGGTAGACAGCTCGATAATCGCATGGTGCTGACACATCATCATATTTCTAGCTGCTAAGTTTTAAGAAGCATCTAAGGACGCGTTCAATGCTGTCCTGATAGGACTTTCCATCCTGTGTGAGAAATTATATAATTGCCTCAGGAATTTTAGGTGACCAGCAATGGGGTTGGAGGCAGGAATGCTAAAGGTAGGGGGGGAAACCTCATGAGATACAATCTGTATTAAAAGCATGGTTCATACTATGAATTTAAAAGCCCCCAACATCAGCATTCATCTCCATTGCCACCGCCCCAGCATTTGTTACATTGCACAACCTAATTGCTATAAAAGGAATCCCAAACGGGGGGATTGTTTAATCGTGGTCACTTTTTACTGCCTTGCCCACTTGGTGCATTTACAGAAAAAAGGGCAGACACCTTATGCATTTTTCTAATTAATATAAACCAAGAAGTTGGTATAAACAAGATGTCCGCACCTTTCCCTGGCAAAACTAATTATGTACGACCAGCCAAATTCCTGGCTTTTCATCCCTGCCATAAGCCCCGTGAGTTATGCTAGGAAGGCTGGACTAGATGTTTCCTTTCACTCAACAACTAATTTACTAAAATTACTAATAGGGTTGGAAAGCTTGGAAATTCTAAAGCTACATATTAAAAAAACAAGAACACTTCTGGATTTTCTAAAAAGAGACAAAAGACACACACACACACACACACACACACACACACACACACACACACTTAAGAGTGCCAGAGATGTCTAAGGATTTTCACTGTTTTTCTACTATTGTTAAAAAAATAATTGCATAGAAGGATGCTCTTCTAAACAGACACATTACTACCTGTGCTTGTCCACACACACAAGAGATATTTAATAATCTGTGTTAAACTTTATTTTCTGCATCTAATTCAGGGATAGGTAACCTCAAACCCGGGGGCCAAATGTGGCCTGTGGCTAGTTTTTAGTTTGTTTGCTTTTGGCTCCTTTCCAGTTTTCTAGATCTGGCCCCTGGATCTAGTTCCTATCACCTAGCACCGAAAGACTGAGCTCAAGAGAGCCCGAGATGAGAGCAAGGATAAAGGGACAGATCCATGATCTGAACCCTCCTCTTCCTGAACACCTTCACCCCAAATTCTATGTGGCTCGTGGAGCTTGTATTAAATTTCCAAAAGTGGCCCTGCAAGGGAAAAGATTCCCGATCTGATTTTAAAACTACAGTCTCATTTAGCAAGGGTAAAATTAACACCATTTAAAAACATTAGGGTTTTCCCTTGTAGACACAAACAAAATCTTACTCCCGCCAAGATTCTTATGTGCCCCAAAACATGCTCTTTCAAGACCAGCAGAGAAAAAATAAATAAAATAAAATAAAAATGCACAAGTTAGTATGATAATATTTCACTCCAGCACACAGCTATGGGCTTTTGAATTTCCACCAGATTCACAGTGAAAGGAACACACACCATTAAGCAGACTATTTCAAGTGTCAAAAACCAGAGCAAGGGGGAAATGCCTCTTTCTATCATATAAAGGACTAAGTGGAGATTTTGCAAGGCATTTGCACAGCTTTTATCACAGCAGAGATCAAACCAAGCTTCATTTGGAATTAGGAGGTGAAACTAAATGTTTACAAAAACAAACTTCTAGAATCAGAAATAGCACCCCCGCCCTCTCCCAGTCCAATGAGCTTTTGGCTTCTGAACCCTTACAGAGTATAAAATTGTGAAGCAGGGAACGGCGTTTGGAAAAATATTGTTTTTATACGCCTGGTAAATGCCAATGATCTGTATCATAAGGAGCACACCCTCAGTAGGAGGTCGCTTCGCATTTCTTACTTTTTATGTAGCTCTTCTCTATTATGCTCTGTTTACTGGAGAGACGGTGGGGGGCAGGGAGAGAAAGAAAAAAAAAATAAGCTTGGAATTTACAAGCCAAGGCCTACCTCAAACAGAAACTGAAGTCTGCAGATGTTCTGGCACAAGCAGTCTTGTAGATTTATGAATAGGGGACTGACTGAAATTAGAATGCAATTAACAAAGAACCCAAACAGCTGCCCTTTAAAGAGTCTGCTATGAAAATATTTTCAGAAACTCTCAATCTTAAACTGCAAAAATATTGTATGCATGAGAGGGGTAACAGTAGCAGTTCTTAAATAAAGGCAAAATGGGTTTGGTAAGAGTTCTTATAGTCTGTAAAATAACTGCTCTGACCTTACATAGTGAGGTTGTGTTTTGCCATTTTCTTTCTTGAGTCTACTTGGGTTTGGCTACTACCTGCAAAATCTTGCATTACCCCCAACGCAACTTACTGAACTGTAAATTCATTGATTACAACAAGGATTTACAAGAAAACCACAGGAGAAAAACCACAAATTGCAAATTATTTGAAGACAACAGACCAATTGCACTAGGGCATGCTGGGGAATATCTGGAAGACAGCTGGTGAAATAAACTTCTTGCAAGTGTATTAATGAGAGACTAGGGCAAAAAACTTTTATTAACTTGATTGGACAGAATTAACTAGTTAATGCAAGTTCCTAAACTGTGGGTCAGGGCCTGAAGAGGGGCCATGGGGTCATGATCCCAATTGATATTCAGTGAACTTTGCTGTTCTTTGTTGCCCTTGGTGGATTATATTTAGGTCTCAAAATGGGGTCACAGGCATAGGTGTAACTTCATAGAGGATGGGGAGGGCAGAGCACCCCCTTCCCTATTTTCAGTGACAAAACCCTCCCCCCGCCCTGGAGTTTCTAGTACCCAGGTTATTAAATAGTTTAAGTCCAAGTTAAATAAAGAATTAAGTTTTGCTCTGCCCACATCCTAAAATTTACCAAAAATAAAAAAATAGGACAAACCCCCCCCCCCCAAAACACACCAAAATTTACACCTTTGGCCACTGGAAAAAAAACCAAGATAACCAAAACAGTGAAACAAAGTTACTGAAAAAAACATACCAAAGTAGCCAAAATTCCCAAAGTGAATATTCAGATCCACAAAGTGAAAGTGGATAGTGCACACCAGATTTGTTAGAACAGGTAGGAGCATACTGAATTAATCAAATTCAATCTGATTATTCATTTCAACTCTACCTTTTAAGACAAGCATACTGGCTACTGCTCTTTGATCTACGTCGGGGCTGTCTAACCAATAGCCCATGGACTGGAGAGGTCCATCGGGAGCACAGTCTTGAATCCAATTTTATTAAGCATCGGCATTTAATTATTTCAAAATGAAATACGAATTTTCAGAATGACATCATGCAACAACAAGACCAAACCCTGCATGCTTAAGTCACGCAGTTCGTGTTGATAAGTTTGAATAAGGTTGAACTACCCCTGCAACTACAGAAACAACATACGACTCAAGGACCGGTTTTACTGCATTTTCCCCAATTGCCGCTACTGGGGAAAACACAGTACACGTATGTTTCTGCATAGACTGGCTGCGCAATGAGAAATTCTTGTGCAATCCAGCCTGCCAACAAACTGCTGTGGGACAGTCTGGCCTGCGATGGCCAAGAAATTGGACAGAACCTGTGTGGTACCATCTGCAGTTTTGGTAGTGAAGTTAAAATATAGTATAAAACCAACTGGTGTAAGCAGTGACTTTCATTTACCTGTGGCTTGATTTTCAGAAGATTTCAGAAATTGTCCCTCGGAATGTCACTATCATCTAGGTCAGAGATTCCCAAGGTTTGGGGTTTTTTTTGTCTGTGTGGCCCCATTTTGAGACATAGGCCCTTTTTACGTGAGATGGACCCACACATGCCCACACAGTTCTGCCACGTAGGCATCGGTGGGTGCCAGCCGTGTAACCACCGTGGCAGGCGGGTGGATGCACATACATGCTCCTGCGACCCACCCATCTCCACCCATCACCCAGGCACTGAGCGATTGGCCAAAACAGCGATTGCTCCATGCGTGGAGGTGGGTGGGCGTCCGTGTACGCATGCACCCACATGCTACCCCTGCACCGGCATGCACAACCATCCCCCCGGAGCAGTGGCCCATTTAAAAAGGGCCTTAAGCATAATCCTGTGATCCCAGACAAGGTTATCTATATTAAAAATTGATCCGGAAGATAAAGATGTGACACACACACACACCCTTTGTGTGGATTCTGACCTACAGTTTGGGAGCCACTGGCTTAGTCAGTCAATATAAGTGCCTGCATGGACATGTTTATTTAAGTGTCTTACTTTAGGATAGCTTAACCCTGATCCAAATGGAACTAACCAAAACCATAATAAACGTCTGCACTAGGGGACATTTTTAGGCATAACTCTCTATGCACACTAGAGCTAGCTTTTACACCGCTTGTGTGAAGCGGTTTAAAATCTTCCTCCTCCAATTGTTATGCAAACAGCTAGATGGCAACCTTAATATGACTGCAGAGTGTTGAGAATTATTTTTAAAAACACAATAAATGGTTTTTTAGCATTCCCTTATGTTCTGCCTGAAGTTGAACCATCCTAATGCTTCCTTATTGTTACCTTAACAAAAGTTTTTACGAAATACAATGAAATGGCCAGATTTTGGATTTGCGCCCAGCTGCTAGCTCTCTCAATAATTTGGTGAAGTTTAGGGGAGGGGAAAAAAAAATAAAAAATCATTCCTGGGAAACGTAATTGCAATATGAAAGGAGTGAAGGAAAAGGTCAGACCCCTGATAGATCAATGAATGGAATCCAGAAGGCAGCTCTTTTCCACTTTTAAATAGATGTAGTAAACCCAATCTCAAGGGGCTTTTGTTGGTTGCCAAGCACTTTAAAATGTTGCTGTAAGAACATGTTATTAAAAGGAAGATTTAATATGCAACATCTGCAATGGCCCACACTGAAGCAGCCTCATCATTCCTAGCACGTAAGCACGTCTTCCTTTAAGCGACTACATTTAAACAAGGCTTGCTCTAAAGATTGCACTCAAATTTCTTAAAAAATCCCTCTGCCATCTCCAATAGCAACTCCCCATTTAAGTTTCCAGGTAGTTTTTCAGCTGAAGTGAGCTTTAACTATCTTTGTGACCAAGGCAAGAAACAATCCAGGATGACATCTAAAACTACATCACTGACGCTTTGGGGAAAAAAGCAAAATATTTTCTGAGGGCCTGAAGTAAATATATTGATGCCGATCCCAAGCCCCGCGGATTCCCCGTGTACACACAGTTTCTGCGTGGCACTATGTGCCAGCAATGGTGGTGTGTGAAGTTTCCGCATTTATGCACACACATGGCTGCACACAGGATCCGCGGGGCTTGGAATTGGCCCCGCTCAGTGGTTTAGGCATTTGGAATGGTTTTAAACAGGGATGGGGACCCTCCAGCCTGTGGGTGAACTACCACCACCAAGCCACAGGCTGAAGGATGTGCTTCCTGGATCTGGTCCACGGATCTAGCCCCTACCCTCAAACACCGTTACACTCTGGGGAAGGGAGTGGAGAGGGGTGTGTGTACACTCAAGGATAAAGGATGGATCCAGCATTGGCCTGAGAAAAGATGGGGCCCGGAGCAGAATCGGGGTCTGGAGTGAAGGGCGGGGCTACTGGGATAAGGTCAGGGCCTCCAGAATGGATCAGAGAGGGTGGGGAAGGTAAGGCCCAGCAGAAGTGCCTGCCCCTGGGGCCAGAGAGCTGCCCTCATTAGAAACAGTGGCACCTCCCCTTCTGCACCCCAGCAGCGGAGTCTTGCTGCTGCACCTAAACTCCTGGGCTCCCACAAGGACACTGTCCTTGCTGCTATGCCCAAGTAGCTTCTTGAGCAGTGGTGGTGAGGCCCAGACAGGAGCCTTGGGGGCAACGGCAGGACTCTGCTGCTTGGGCAGCGCTGTGCTGCTCCTGTACCCAAAGGCAGCTCTTGGTCCTTGGGGCAGGTGCTTCTGCAGTGCTCCCGCAGAAAGCGTGGCCCAGGAACATTAGGCTTCCAGGGCCAGCACTTCCAACAGGTCCCTTGCCCTATGGTGGTCAAGTGTCAATTTATTAACGGCAAAGCTTTCGATATAGCCCCTTGCTTCGATACAAATACATACTGAATGTATCCAAAACAACACATGGTTAGGCATAAGTTATCTAGACGAATCAGACCTAATCGAACACGATAGTTCAATTGTATCGAAAAGATAGCATTACTAAAATACATGCATATTACAAACATGTTGGAAAATGTCCGGCATTCTGTTATCCCCTCAAACCCCAAGGGAATACATAGAAAACAGAACTCCCAACTAAACAATCCCTCCTTCTTCCTAGAATAATACTATAAATCGAATAAAAATTTCCTAGGTTATCCTAAGTGCCTTGGCACATACAGCCATGAACTATGGAAACCCCGTACTACCCTGGGAAGGCATAAAATGCCGACCAAAAAAACTCTAAATAAAAACCAAATATAATTCGGTATAATAGCTAACTAAAACATAAACATATATATATATATATAAAAATGTAAAATTTAAAACCATAGCTCCTAGTACCCTGGTATCCAGCTTCTAAACCACTGCCTTATCCTTGGCCTCCTGGCAGCCCAATTTTGCCAAGTTGCCTTGGATCATGTTCCTTTTCTTAGTAGCCAGTAAAAAAAAAGTTGCAATGGCCACCATCTCCTCCACCTCTGCTAGGAGCATCAGGTACTGATAGCATTGCTCCATGCTAAAGGATAAATCCTCCCCTAATAATGGGGACAGCCAGACTAAACGCAAGCTGTCAAGATATGGGCATTGTAGCAAAAAATGTTGCATTGTCTCCACCTCTCCCTGGCTACATGAACAGTGCCGTTGATTAAAGGGAATACGAGCCTGTCTATCCTCTACTACGGCTGTTTGCACTAGATGAAAATGTGTCAGAGTGTAGCATCTACGGAGCCTAGGATCTCTTATCCTATCCAAATATGGCTCTAGCTTGCCATTAGACTTTATCTGGCTCAGCATGGGGGCAACTTTCCATGAGCTTAGGACGCCAAGATCCTCTTGCGTGGCTATGTCCTGAGCTCTAATTACAATCTCTCGCAAAACCTGGGGAGGGGCTTTTCCACAAAAGTATTGGAAGGAGAAGCCAAAATTTGCTAACAGCCTCCCCAGATACATCAACCAGGGGTAGGCGCGGATGCCTGCATACAACAGTTCTTCTCGCAGATATAGAAGCGGCAGGTCTGTTTCTTGGTAGGATAGTAATCTTAGCCAGAATCTAATATAGGCTAGTTTGGCTGACAATTCCAACGAGACCAGGCCTGTTTCCAAAAGAAGAACGGTGCCTGGAACACTGTTCCCCACTTCTAGCAGTCTCCGCAAAAATACAGTTTGGGCGTTCTCCAATATTCCCAAATTGAGGAAAGGAATCAGCTCTATCCCAAACGTGGCCATAACTGGCACCTTAGCACTATAAGCATGCAGGAAAGTAGAAACAGTAACCCCCTGCAAGATGTTAGCTGCTCGACTGTGTGTTAGCAGCAT
This sequence comes from Sphenodon punctatus, assembly GCA_003113815.1. Taxonomy (NCBI): domain Eukaryota; kingdom Metazoa; phylum Chordata; class Lepidosauria; order Sphenodontia; family Sphenodontidae; genus Sphenodon; species Sphenodon punctatus. Next base: position 5,084,111 of record QEPC01013938.1, read on the forward strand.
TTTCTGCTTTTAGTGCTCTGCCCATAAGATGGCTGTTCCAAGTTCCCCTATTTGAAAATATAACCCCCAAGTAACAAAAGGAGGAAGTCAGTTCCAAATCCCCGGCTGCAGTGTGTCATTTAGTGGGGAGCTTTCTTTTACCGAAGACCATTATTTTGGACTTACTTGGATTGAGCGTAAGGCCATTAGCTACACAATATATGTGAAATGTATCGATCTCTCTTCTTAATCCCACTTCAGTCTGTGATATAAAAACCACATCATCGGCAAACTGCAAGAGGGAGACCTGAGCATTCCCCAGCATTGCAGCAGGAACGTCCCCTGTTGAAATATAGGTGACTAGATATGACATAAACAGGTTGAATAATAGTGGGGCGAGCGCACACCCTTGTCGCACGCCTCGTACTATACAAATTGGATTAGTCTGCACCTGGCCATGGGCAAGCTTAATCCTGGCCTCATTATTGCTGTAAAGCTGGATAATAGGTTCCAATAATCAAGGCTCGATACACAAGGCCCTAAGTTTGGTCCAGAGCCTGGGTACCGAGTCAAAGGCCATCGTCAGATCCACAAAAGCCAAATATAATTTGCCTTGCCTGATCTTGTGATATTTGTGCACTAAGTGCTGAAGAATAAAGCAGCAATCGAGTGTTGATTTCTTTTTCCTGAAGCTGAACTGTTCGTGCGGTATCAGCTTCCGGTCCTCTGCCCACTTTTCTAAGTGGTGAAACAAAATCTTGGCGTATAGCTTCCCTATGTTAGACAGCATGCTTATCGGCCTATAGTAATCTGGGTTGCGGATATTGCCCTTCTTAAAGATAGGAACTATCCAACTTGAGGCCCAAGAATGGGGAATTTGAAGCTTACGACTAACCTCCAGAAAGAGGATGGATAGGAAATGCGCCCACCATAAGGGAGCGGCCCGTAGCATCTCTGGTGAGACTAAATCTGGGCCTGCAGCCTTGCGTGCCTTTAAAGCCCAGATACACCCACATATCACATCTATGGAAAAGTCCTCGGGTTGCCACTCCACGCCCTCTGTCAAGCAATCGTACCGAGCGCCTACCAGATCTCCCATGCCTATCTGATGGTCAGCATAGAGCTGGGCAAAGAAAGACTCTCAAACAGGGGCAAGAATTACATGCTGGCTATGCCTCTTCCTAGGTTTTGGCATAATATTGAGGCTGAACCAGAACCTGCTCGAGTTACCTGTGGATGAATCCACCACCATTCTCTGGCCCAAGTTCTATTATAAAAAAGAATCCTCTTCTGCTTCAATAACCGGCCGTAAAGAACCCTAGCCTTATGAAACTCAATCCCCACCAGCCAATCCCGCCCTTGGGTCCACTTCCTCCTGAGGGCAGCCAATCCAACTTTCCTTTGCTTGCATTCCTGATCGAACCAGGGGAAGGAGCTCCGTGATGGACGGCTAATGGACAGTGTCCCCAGAGTTTCCTGAAATATGCCTATGATGTCTGAATAGGCTGTAAGCAAAGATTCTACATCATCTGCCATTCTCATTACCTTTAGGTAACCACCAATCCTATCAGAGATACAGATGCCATGGATTACACGTATAAGGTCCGCTCTCGCTATTTTCTTCAATTTAGGTGCCGCAGTCCCCTGAGCTATGTTGCTATACTCCGTTTCCCCAAGCCTCGCTCTTCTAACCTGAGTAGTAAGAATCGCATGGTCACTTTCTGGCCTATGGTGGATCATCACCTCACTAAAGTCGCTGCTTGCGTTTGCATCTACTAAAATTAAGTCCACCTGGCTACTTCTCTGATGGTTAAAAAAAAGTGTGGCCACGCAGGGGATCATCCGAGTGGTCATCATTAAAAATAAACCAATGCAAATTTCTGCACCAGGTCCATTAATGGAACTTGAGCACGGCCTGGATAGAAAGCAGAACTAGTACTTTCTGCCTGAGGTGGCTGCACCTCCCTATGGCTAACCCCACTAAGTTTACCCAAGTGAGTGTTCCAATCGCCCAGCAGAATCATGGACGCAGAAGGAAACTGCTCCTGAGAGTCCATAATTGCCTTTTCTAAGGCCTGCCAAACATCGCTATGATAGTACGGTGAGGTAGCCGGGGGAATATAGATGTTAAACAAAATAAAATGGTCCGTGCTCTGTTTGCCCAACAAAAGTCTTCCCATTTGAAACTCAGCCCTACTACTATAGATAGTGCAGAAGAAACTGGGCTCACAGTCACGAACACAAACAGCAAGACCTCACGAAACCCGGCCCTTGCTACCCATCTTCTGCCCCCTCTGGGAAAAGGTATCAAAGCCATCAAGGATAAATTTGATTTGCTTTGCTTCCAGGAGACCTGGTTGAAAACCTAATGCGGAATTTATCCTATGGTGGTCATGGAGACAGTGGCTGTTGCCCCACCCTAAACCCGAGCCTGCATGGATTCACGGTCTAGATCTCCCTTCTCCCATCCTGAGCACACCTATTAAGCACCCCTGTCCTCAACTCCTATCAGGACTACAGAGCTTCCACAAATTTTCAAAGGGACCCATGGGTGGGAACATTTTTTTAAACATATGGCAATTTAAAAAATCCTTATCATCCTCAATTACAAGCGGCTGTTCAAAAGGAAGGATAGCGGAACAAAACGTTGGCATAAGACACAATGGGATGTTGTGAAGAAGGTAAATAGTATAATTGCATTCACAAGGAATTCAACAAGCTCATGGAGAATAGAGCTATCAATGGCTATTAACCAAGCGGGCTGGAGGAGGAGGCCTCTGACTGCTGAAAGCTGAGAGTGAACAACAGGGAATGTCAGTCCATAGAGGACCTGTTTCTGTCCACTTTTTGGGGGGATGTTTTTAAATGAGCAAGGTGGGCAGGGGAGTCTGTGGCTGCTGCGGGGCACGGCTGCGGGGCACCCCCACACGCAGTGCATGGAGAGGGGTTCACACAGGCAGCTCCCAGCATAGCTACCCTGGCCACGGAGGCAGCTGCTGCAGATGTGACTAACCCTGCATGAAGCACTCCTGGTTTTTTGGTGCATGGACGTGTCTCATTTAAACACCCCATTTGAGGCATCCAATACTGGCCACTGCTGAAGACAAGATACTAGACCTGACCCATTGGGAGGCTCTTACGTGAAAATGCCTCCAGCGTAATACAGTCTTGGAAACAAGGCACAGTTCATTCTTATCTCAATGCAGCAAGAAAAGGTAAAACACAGTCAGATGAACTGCCTGTTCCTTGATTTGTTGCAGCAAGGCAAGAGTTACCTGTGCCGTCATAGCCACGGATGAAAGATTATAGCAAACACACCCCCTTTGTTCCTAATTTAGACTAATGATTATCATTCGCAGTAGATCTGGCAGGGTCAAGAAGCCTACAGCTGGGGGCTGAGAGGTTGCAAGGGAAAGACACACTAGCACCAGACTAGCCTAGCAGAACAAGTGAGCAGGAGCTTAGACTTCAGCTACTAGTTACCCCTATCTTCTGAAACCCCTGATTGACCCAGACCAACCTGCACCCTGATTGGTCCCAAAGTACCTAGTTTTCCTGATTTCTGCAAGAGCTTGTCTGTGCTACCAGATGGCTCCCAAACTACTACTGCCCTGGACTCTCACTTTGCTCCTCCCCCCGCGCATGCCAACCTTGCACTGCCTCATTATTCTCACCTGTCCTGCCACTCATTCCTGGATTGACCTTCCTAGCTCTATGACCAAGCACAATCTCTGACCAGGATTCTTCTCTGATCCTTGGCTCCAATGACCACCTCCAACTAGATCATCTCATGAACCAGCTTGTTTCTGACCAACCCTCCTTTCCCCTTCCCCCGCCACACTATCCCCTTTGGCTCAAATACTTTTCAACAAACTGGGAGCCTCGCTTTGGGATTAAAGGTTTGGCAATTTACACAGACCAGCCTTACACCTCCTCTTCCTTGCAAACATCTTGCAATGGATGGGGCAGAGACCAGGATACTCCCTGGCACCCCAGCGTTGTAGACCTTGCAGGAGGAGGTCACCCACCTCCAAGCCAAAACCCAAGTCCTGTAAGCCAGAGTGTCCCATTTTAATGTGAAGAACTCTGACCCTCCAACTTCAAGCCAGCAATTTAGCCTCTTACGTTCTAACCGCACCTCTGCTACTTCAACAAGGCTCGATCCAAGGCGCGTGCATGCACGCACTCAGTCACGCTATGCATGCGTGTTGCATGCATGTCGGGTGCTCGCAGCGCACTTACCCAGCTGGCAGACCTTATAGTAACAAATCTATGTGAAGAGATAACAATTCAGTTTTTTACTAAAAAATAAATAAATCATTTTTGAAAGTCATAGAAATTATTCACAAGATTTCAATTTTTCAAAATTTCATAAAATGATCCTTGAAGCGTCAAGGTTAGGATTCTGTGTTTCACCTGCGTTAGCAATACTTAGTTTGCCAATGAAACAAATTTCAGAATTTTAGAGAAAGATTTTATTTTATTTTATTTATTTATTTATTTTATAAATTTCTACCCCGCCCCTCCTGCAACGCAGCTCGGGGCGGCTTCCATCGTTAAAACAATAAAATACAATAAAATCAATCTAAAACAATCACAAATACTTAAAATATTAAATATAAATATAAATATAAACAGGGCTAGACAAAAACCACAAAACAAATGGGTAAGGGACTAAACGCCTCCCTCACCACCCTCCCTCCCAAAGGTCTGGGCAAACAGCCAGGTCTTACAGTTTCGCCGAAATGTTAAAAGGCTAGGGGCCAGGCGAGCTTCCTCCAGAAGGGAGTTCCACAGCCACGGTCCCACCACCGAGAATGCCCTCTCCATCGTGGCCCCCCGCTTAACACGGGGGACCTCCAGGAAGGCACCCCCGGCAGACCGCAGGAGCCGCTCTGGGGCGCGAAGGGCGAGGCGGTCCCTAAGGTATGAGGGGC
>QEPC01013938.1:5090714-5103962 GCA_003113815.1 Sphenodon punctatus
TCTCGGAGCCACCCTGTCAATGGCCTCCTCCAGCAAGTTGTTCCAATGCCGGACCAGCTCATCCACAGAGTGGCCGTCCACGTCCAGGGTTAACTCCCTCAGGACCTCCTGGAACCGCTGGGGTTCCATCAGCCTCCGAGGGCAGACCATCCTAACTGGTCCCTTCCCCTTCTGGAGGGGGTGCACTAGAAGACCGGCCTGAAGGAGATTTTGAATCTGAAATGTTTTTTTCTTGAAAAATACATTGTTCTTTCCACTTAGCTTCTCTCCCCAGCTGGGACCATATTTTCAAGATGACAAAAAAAATAAAAAAATAAAAATGAAAGCACAACAGTGAAAGGGAAGTCTTAGGCTTTATTTTCTTAAACACATTGCCTGCTTGAAAGTTCAGCCTTCACCAAAACTTTGTCTGGACTGATGCTTGTGTGCCCTAAAAGGAATTTTCTGATTAGGACAGAACTGTATCTTCCCCTCTGTCTATACAGCACCATGAACATGTCAATAAATAATTATACTGAGCTTCTAGGCACTCAAGTTGCATACACTGCGCTCTGGAATTATTCAAAATAATTAGCTGGGTTGCATTTGCTCTCGAATTTTCTTCCTAAGGGAACACTCAGTAAGTGGCAGCTTCACTAGCAGTGAGTTATGAAAGAAGCCATCTGCAAATCCACCGAGACCTGCAGATGCCTCGCCAGAAGCAACAAAAGAGCCGTTAAGCCACGTGCCTGTGTGCCTGTAAACCACCCCACCCCACCCCACTTCTTGAACTCTGCTTCTTTGACTGTCAGCAACGTTTGATTGAGTTGCAACCCCTGCTGCTCCAGCAGTCGACTACAGGATGCAATGGGCAGAGATAGAGAGTTGGAGCCAAAGAGCTGACCTCTTGCTGTGAGTTTGCTGTAGATCTGGGAGTTTACTTCCTTGTCGCGCACGTAACATCGGATCTCCTCTACCGCCTCTCGGATGATGGTAACTGCCAGCACAAAACCCTAAAGGGGAGAGAAAATTTTTTTTAAAAGCCAAAAAGCCCATTTGATTTATTTCATAGTAGCATAGAGAAAGTAAGGTTGCCATGTTGGTCCCAAATATAGGCAATGCAACAGAGACAAAGTAGTACAGAGATATTTTACTGGACCAACTCCAGATGGTGGATGTATGAAAGCTTTCAGACCTCACAGGGTCCTTAGTCAGGAGTTAGAACCGCAGACTGAACAAAGCAGTGAGGTATATACAGAGATCAGAAACAATGGCAAAGGGAGGGGATGGGAGAAGGAGATTCAGGGAGGAGGGGGTCCACATTTCAAAAACGGGTGAAATACAAAAAGGTGGTAAGAGGAAGAGCTGCTGATAGCAAGTAAACTTATAAGATTCCTATAGTTGTAGACAGTCATTAGAAATACAAATTTCTGTAATGGAAATTGTCCACTCTCTTTCTAACCTCTCTGTCCTTGTCTTAAAAAGGACACCTATGCAACACCTTTAAAAAGGAGAACCTGGGAACAAAATCCCATAGCTCTACTAGATATAAACAACAATGGACTCAATTTGGACATGGGCTTCACAAGCCATTACAGAAATGTGTAAGTCTAATGACTAGTCAGACAGGTAAATCAGACTTGCCTGATGAAGAGTCCTATCTGACTCAAAACCTTGCATACCTTAATGGACCAGCTTTTGTTGGTGAAAAGAGATTTCCCAAGTTCTAATCTAATGATTTAGTCCCAAAATCATTTATTCCTTTTCATCCTCTCTACTTAACAGACATGAGTAATAGCATGAGAAACATGCACATCATAATCCTTGGCACAAGAGAGAGGCTTTTCAGTGGCCAGTCCAAGACTCTGGAACACACTTCCATTACAACTAAGGACCATTGCAAACCTCAATTGGTGCTTCTTTAGCACAAGATACACTCTTGTGCCCTTACCTTTGCTAATACAAACTCTGTGCAGCATGTAAACAAAAAGAAAAGCACTCTATACTCATGTCATCTTCCCTCAAGGACAGAATGGGACAGAGAGTGACATGTAACAGATATTAGTCATGTCATCTAACATACTGTTTAAAATGGTTCAGATATCAAGGTGCTAAGTACCTGCATAGAATAATGTAGCGTGGTATTACCAAACTGTAAAAAAGGAGAAAATCTCCAACATTTCCTTTTAGAACTAGTAGTTATAGGTCATTTAACATTATTTGGCTGTAATTCATTAAGTTGCTAACCCATGTATAAATAACAAAAGTTCAAAAAATTTGCATGAGAACTCATTTGTTACAAGGTAGAAGAAATCACTTTCTTCCTTTTATTTTACATATTTTAATTTTTTATTTGGGTTTATATCGTGCCCTTCTCCACAGGCTCAGGGCAGCTTCCAACAGCTTTAAAAATAAAAATATTGAACTGTATAAAATTCCAACTAAAACCACTCCCACAACCCCATTCCCGCTCACTAAAAGCCTGGTCAAATAAGTAGGGCCCTTTTTAAACGGGCCACGACTGTGGGGGTGGGTCCACGGGTGCGCCACTGCAGGGGTGGGGTTGTGGGGGCGGGTGCACACTGATCCCCCGCATGGAGCAACCTGCGTTTTCGCTGGTTGCTTTGTGCAGGGGTGATGGGGGGACATGCATGTTACATGGGAGCCCGCACACGCCCACCCACTTGCTGCTGCTTCCACACAAGACACACCCACGAATGTCCACTGTGTCTTACATTCCCTCTGGAAAGTACTCATGCTTTTAGTGAAACTCCAGAGGAAGGGAGTTTTAAAGCTGTGGTGTAGCCACCAAGAACTCCTCTCTTACTGTTTTTAGGTTTTCCAAAAACACATTTGGGGTTCATTTTGTTTATGTATTTTTTTAAAAAAAAGGAAATGGAGAGGGATACCACACACACACAAAACCACAGACCATCAACATGGGTCCCCGATTTTTAAATTTATGTTTTTCCCGTTAGGAACTTTTTTATTTTTAAAGTACTTGCATATTTAGCAGAGAAGGTATTTTGGTGTCTGCTTTGCTGTACACAGTGTCAGTTAATTATAATGGGTTGTAGAAAAAAACCAAACCAATTATCGCCCGGGGGGAGTGGGGGGGAGAGGACTGCTAAGAAAAAACAACACCCAAGCTCCCACAATTCTCCTGCCCCAAAGTGTCCTCCTGGTTTCAAGAGCTCTTCAACTCCCTCCATCTGTTCCTATAGCTCCAATTAATGCTAATCAGAATAATATTCTTCCACCAAGAAGAATATACCCTTTGGGCTTGGAATTGCTTTACAAAGAGATGCAAATGTGGCCCAAGAATAAATTCAAAACTACAGACATTAGGAAGTCATTAATATACAAGATGATCTTTTTGAGAAAAAGTCTTTCATTCCTGAAGGGTCAAAATTTCTCAGGTCAGGGCACAGAGAAAGATTTTTTTAAAGTTGGTTAACAAGCAGTCAGAAAAACCTGAAGGCTTCTTTACCACTGAAAAGTGACAGCTCCTGATCTCAGAAACTCCTAGCAGCTGCTATAGAAAATAAAGAAACCAAACCTGGGCTGATTATTCCTAACATATTTAATAGAATTAAGAGAACTGAATTTCAAATAATCATCCAAAAATATTCCCACATGTGCTGCCGCCTTGCTATCCCATCACGACTGTCATTCTATACCAAACACTTACATCAGAGGTCTGTAAAGAACAAAGATCCTTCTCATACTGCTCTGGCAGTTCATGCACTGGACCCTAACTGTTCATGCGACCCAGAGAAGTCACAGTTGCCTGTACAATTTTAAACTTGGTTGAAGGGGATTGTTAAACCAGTGTGCAGCACACCAGTTTGGACAAAAGCAATATTGTTGTCACAAGTACATACTCAGCCAGACGAAATGTAAATATTAATGGCATTTTTGTAGGAACTTCACGATATTGCATGGTATTCTTCACTCCTGAGATACACACGTTTGCTTTTGCTAATATAGATTGAAGTTGATCTCACGAAAGGCAGCTTTTCCAGATTCGCCTGCACCTGGAGAAAGATTTGTCATCCGTACTCAACATGTTTTGCCACAAATGTTTTCCAAATGGCAAAGTTTTCAATATTGCCAAATCCATGTTGCTTTTTTATCTGTTAGCTGGACTTATTCTATGCCTTTTGGCTTGACACCTTTAAGATACATTTGAGACACATTTTCAGCTTCTTGCAGCATCTGTGATGGCTAGAATTGTTTTTAATTAATTATTTCATTAATCTTTAAACAAAAAAGTTAAATAAATTCTTCTAAATGAAAGATGAAATTTATAATTCTGGACATACTAAAAATTCTGAGTGTTGTCTGAAATCCTTACCACTTCCAGTACTTGAGGAACCTGTGTTCTCTGCTACCCAACATAAAGAGAGTTCGGTTAACTATGTTAAGTAAAGGAACTATGTGAATGGATGTTACCAGAGCACGATTCAGCTTCTGGTGCATCATTTCCTAGGTCTGAATGTCATAGATGCATAGCCAGAGAGTCCTGGAGCAGGGACTCCCTCCATCATTCCATGGTGCTTCTGGAGTGTAGCATCCAGGGATCTCACAAGAGCATTATTCCATGCCATTTGCATGGTGGGGGGAAATAGGAGGGGGCCCACTGAAATGCAGATGAATCAGCAATAGTGTGAATGCATTGCCACTGAACAAGAGAAGCACAGACTGAAAACACCTTCACCTGCCCCACTGATCCCTTCCCCTCATCTCCCAACAGTGATTGCCCCCACTGCTGCACATCATCAATCTCTCCATCTCTGCTGGGTCCTTTCCATCGGCCTTCAAAACATGCCACTGTCACCCCTATCCTTAAGAAGGTCACTCCTGAACCCTCCAAGTATTACCCCATCTCACTCCTCCCCTTTGCTTCCAAGCTCCTGGAGTGAGCGAGCGAGCTGACTACACACACTGTCTTGGTTTCCTCTCTTCCAATTCCTCGCTCGACCCCCTTCAATTGGGCCTCTCCACTTGACTGAGATTGCCCTTGCTAAAAATCACCAATGACTCTCTAAGCCAAGAGGGCCTCCATTTCATTCTTGTCCTGCTTGATCCTTCTGCCACCTTTGACACTGTTGACCATGGCCTCCTCCTGGATTCGCTTTACTCCCTTGGTTTCCAGAACTTGGTTCTCGACTGGTTCTCTTCATCTCTCTTGAACTGCTCCTTCAGTCTCTCTCTTGCTGGTACCTCCTCTGCATCGCTCCCCCTCTCCATAGAGTTCCCCAAGGCTCTGGCCTTGGCCCTCTTCTCCCTTTACACTTTTTCTCTGGGCAAACTCACTGGCTTCCAGTATCACCTGTCTTGAAGATGACACTCAACTCTCTCTCTCTCTGTCCTGTCTCTCTCCCCCTCCATCCAGTCTCGTATCACAGACTGTGTCTCTGACATCTCTGCTTGGGTGTGTCACTGCCAACTCAAGCTTAATATGGCCAAGACTGAACTCCTCATCTTTCCCCCAAAACATTCCCCTCTCTCTTCCCTCTCAATTCCCATTGATGGTGTCAGATTCAGGCTGTTTCCAAGTTCTGTTACTTCGCTCTGCACAATATTGCAAAACCCTAGTCCGTGGACTAGTCCACTCTTGCCTGGACTACTGCAACTTCCTCCTACTGGTTTCCCCTGCTCTGATCTTGCCCCTCCCACTTCTGTTCAACGCTATGCTGCCAAAGTCACCCCCCTTGCCCATCGATTTGACCATGTTCAGCTGCTCCTCTCTGCCCTACGCTGGCTGCCCTCTGCCTAAACGTATTCAGCACAAGCTCCTTGTCTTCACCTTCAAGACACTTCATGGCCTTGTTCCTCCCATCTCTCCACACTCGTTTCCCACCACATTCTCACCCAGGAACTTTGTTCCTCCTCTGCTCCCACCCTTCTCTGCTTACAACTCCTATGTTGCTCAAAGCGTATTTGCCCCTTCTCCCTTGCTGCCCCTCATTGGCAGAATCCCCTTCCTGGATACTTTTGTTCTACTCCCTCCCTCCCAACCTTCAAAGTCTGCCTTAAAACCTACCTCTTCTGTCAGGCTTTCATCATGAGGAGGAATCACAGAGTTGGAAGGTGTCTCAGAGGTCATTTAGTTATTGCCTCCTCTTCCCTCCCATCCTCAGAATCCTTCTTTTCCCTGTAACTAAGTTAAGCATGTGCACCTGCAACTTTTTAACTTCATGGATGTATCCTTGTCTCCCTTACCTTGTCTCTCTTAGGGCATTTATAGACAAGCACCTCTCCATCCATTACCCACCCATCATGCATGTTGCAGGGCTGCATTGGTGCCCTATGCATATGCAGCCCTGCAACATGCATGATGGGTGTGGAGGTGCATGTCTAAAAACACAAACACCCTTTGATTATAAGCCCCATGGGTAGAGATCTATTAACACCTTTAGCATAATAAAAAAAATATAGAGGTATAGAGAGATTTTCAAGTGGGAGATGGAAGTGCAATTGGCTTGTGCGATGCATCCCTGGATAACTCACAAAGCGTACACAAGCCAAATCACAGCTCATTATTCCATGCAGCTACTCCTTGTTTGGCTTTTAATATCCCCAGAATCAATGCTTCAGATCTCGCTCATTCTGTGCCATCAGCCCTCATTTGTTAAACACTTCTTTCTTCTGGCACTGCCCTGGAACACAACATACCCTTCATTGTGTTCCAGGGCAGCAGTCACATGCATACAGGCCTGAAAAGAAGGGTACACTAGAAGTTATGGAAGGGACAAAAGGATAAAACATTCAGAAACGGCTGCATCACATTGAGGGTGGAGGAGTTACTTTTGTACTTTTAAAAATGTTTCTGAAGAATTCTGTGCTTGCTTACAGTTCATTATTTGTTTACCCTCAGGTAACAAATGTTTACATATAATCTGCTTATCCTTAGGATTTCTCCAAGGAAAACGACCCACTTTTAAATCAAGGTTAAGTCTCCCCGCATTCTGTGGATAACAGTTATGCTGGAATGCAGGGGATGCGTGGGGTAAGTTACACAGTGAAATTCTTCTATATTGTGTGTGAAAAAGCTTTTGGATACGCAAGATTGGTAACAGAGTCTTATTTCCGAATGCCAAGCCTTTATGAAATTAATTAAAAGGCTAAAACAAGTAACTACGTTACAGAACAAATAAAGGGCAGGCTTCACAAAATAAGCTAACAAAAGCCATTTGAGTTACAGAATTACTAGGATCCTGGAGATAAGGTAACAAAGGACATTTCTGTATTCAAACACAAAAACTTTCTTGAATAAATAAACCAGAGATTACCTACCAGGGGAACCCAATACGTGTAAAGTGCACCAAGTCTCATTTCAGGGACAAATTGAGAGCAGGCCAGAAGCAAGAAGTAAAGGTTGAAGAAGTACTTAAACTGGTTAAACAGCACCTAAAAAAAAGAGAGGGAGAGATAAACACAAAACTTGATAAGAGACTGACATTTGTGTTAGCTGCTCCTCTAACGTTCAGCATTGAAACAATGGAAGCCTTGAAGGACTGCTGAAAATGAATTCACAGGGGTCATCTTGGTGTAGCGAATGAGACGTGCACTAATGTAACTTTTGTTATAGCAAAGCAGCAGAGTAATTTAATGCAGACACAAGATTTTAGCATTGTAAAAATACAGTGATTAAGCAGAGCTGAAACAAATAGCAGGTTTTGTACTCTCAGATATTATTCCCATTTTCAGACAACCCTCCGACTATTCGAATTATATCATCCACAAAGTGAAAAAAGATATTCACAAAACTACTTACAAAGCTGTTTCACTTCAGCAATTTCACTTATTTCAGTCATTTTGGCCACTTCATGTTGTGCAATAGCAACAACAAAAATACTGAATACCTCCCTCTCCCCTAAGTGGATAACTGGCAAAGCAGAGTCAAATATCCACTTCATCAGATCCGAGTTACAACAGGCAAATTCCAATACGGTTTTCGCCGCAGACATTCATTTCATTTCATCTCTAAGCTGAGATGTCTTGCATGAATTATTGCAAGAAATGACTTGAATTCTTGTCTTCCATGCACGAATTTGAAGAAAAACAGTTTTAAAATCAGTTTAAACTTAACTATAAGAAACAGAGTAATTTGTCTTTTATATACATAAAATATATACACACACACACATATAGATATACATGCACGCACATATAGATAGATAGATAGATATACACACACACACACATATATAGGTAATAGATATATAGGTAATAGATATATACACACACACAGATATATACACATAGACAGATATAGTTTGGTGTTTCAAAGTGTGGGTGCATGGAGCCCAAGTTGTATGCGAGCACAATATGCGAGACGGTACGTCTTTACTGCTTACATGGCATGTACATTAAAGCGGGAGCCTTAACTTGCAATTTATATGCTTTTTATTGCATGACTGAATTTGCAAGAGCCTTAACTCTTGTTGTAAACCAGGTTTTTTAATATATATATTCTCCATAATCAAAAAACTTCTGGTTTACAACAAGAGTTAAGGCTCTTGCAAATTCAATCATTAAATAAAAAGCATAGCATAGAAATTGTAAGTTAAGGCTCCCGCCTTAACTTACGTGCCATGTAAGGAGTAAAGACGTTGTACTGTCTCACATATTGTGCTTGCTTACAACTTAGGCTCCATGCACCCACACTTTGCCTTCATCTTTCAGCCCCAATCCTCTTCCTCTGCAGGTTGGGGGCAACACTGAAGCTGGGGACAGGAGGGTATGAGCTGGCCCCTCAACCCCTCCTTTCCCTGTCCTTACACACATCTCTCAGTACCTGGCAGCCTATTGCCAATACATACACCTTCCCTTCACCCTGGGTGGCCCCCTAGCCTTGCCTATGCATACATATAACCTATTTATTTGCCTTGTCTCCCACAAACAGTCCTGCAGCACCTAGCTACCCCTTCATGATATAGATAGTTCCTCCGCTGTCCAGCTCCACCAGTATTGTCTCTCTGTACACGTCCCACATTCATCAAAGTTATCTCCCATATACGGCCCCCAATACCGAGCTGTCTTGTTGCCCGCACCCAAATGAAAGCAAAGATGACAAGAGGTGGGCAAGGAGCAGTCCCTGCTGTCACCAGCTTCAGTGTTGCCCCCAACCTGCAAAGGACGAGGATTGGGGCTGAAAGACCAAAGCAGAGTGTGGGTGCATGAAAAACATCATGAGCTGAGCTTCAAAGTCATGAGTTTTTTAGGGCACAAATGTATTATAGGGCTACAGTTGTGGCCCTACAGTTAAGGCGGGAGCAAACTCTCATTGAACAGCGCCTATGCTGTTCAATGGGAGTCAGCAGAGCAAACATTTCCGGTTGGCGACCATTCTAGCTTTCCTCCAGAAACACATGTGTTCTGGGATTACAAACAATGAAGGGGAGTCCACGGGCTGGGTGGGGGCTGAAAGTGGGGGGGGTCCCCATTCCTCACCTGCCTCTGCCTGCTAGTAGTGCTGCTGCAGCAGCAGCAGTACACTGATAACACTGGGAGATAAAGCTGATTGTTTACAAACAACTCCTCCCCATGTGAGTGATCAGAAAGTTGTTGCCTTGCAAAGAATGTTCTTCGAGATGGCTCCCAACATTCTCACAACTAGGTCGTGCATGCTCACCATATTCAAATAATAGACCACCTGATGGTCTCAAGCTCCTCTAGTATAAAAAGCGCTCCCCCCCCTCAGAATGACAGTTCCTTCCAACCCTTTCTAGGAATATAAGAAAATTCCATGCGGGGCTGGAAGGGTGGGTGTTGTGAGAATGTTTGAAGCAATCTTGAAGAACCTGGTTTACAAGGCAGCAACCTTCTGTTCTTTGAGAGACTCCTCACAGGATGTTTTTACATGACTCCACTAAGTGGTGGGTCCGTGGGCGCGCACATGGCTGCACACACAACCCCACTCACCCCCCACTCATCCGCACCCATGGAGCAACCGCTGTTTTCCCCAGTTGCTCTGTGCGTGGGGACGAGAGGGGGGTGAGTGAGGATGCGTGTCAGGGGGGCGGGTGCACGCACCCCCACTCACGGCGCGCACCGCATCGTTCGCACAGGGCTACTCCACCCATGAACGTGCAGAAATCTGTGTGTTCGTGGGTGGGAGAGGCCCATGTAAAAAGGGCCACATTCTCACAACTGTCTTACTTCTATTACCATAGGTAGGAATTTAGGATGCAAAGAAGCAATATCTATTTTATCTTGGAAAATCTGCAAATATGGTTCTGACATTATTATGGCTGCTATTTCACTAACTCTTCTTAATGAAATTATTGCTAACAGGAATGCTGTCTTTAAACCTCCATTCCATAACCAGTTCATTTGCGCCCCCCAAATAATCAATTCACACTGCCTCAGGGGTGCAAATGAACTGGTTATGGGTGGGAGGCAGCGTGAATTGATTATGGGGGCACAACTGAACTGGTTTTAATTTTATTCTCTGCTGGCTACGTTTTGGGTGCCTTGTGTGTTTGATAGGAGCGCCCACAGGCCCGCCGAGCCGGGCAGCACCCCTAGGTCCACCTGCGGGACACAAAGAAGGGGGCCCAGCTTGACTTCTTGGCCAAAGGCCCACTGCACCCTTAGCTACGTCCCTGGTCTAGTGTGCATGACTGATCAATTTGAATGAGTGTGTGAGGTGAGAGCATGTGTGTGTAGTGTGTATGGATGTGTGTGTGTGTGATCAATTTGAATGAATGTGTGAGATGAGAGCGTGTGTGTACTGTGTCTGAATTATTGTGTGCGCGATCAGTTAGAATGAGTGTGTGTGTGTGTGAGAGAGAGGTGAGAGCACGTGTGCGAATGAGCATGTGACCTCTTTTACACAACACGCACCCACGCAATTGCATGGGTGGGTGCGTCTCGTATGAAAGCAGTTCCATGTGTGCTCCTGTGTAACATGCACCTTCACCCATCACCCCTGTACAGAGAAACTTGTGAAAAAACAGGTTGCTCCATGCGGGGGGATGAGCGAGCGCCTGTGTGCACCTTCAGTGTTCTTGTGTCTGGGGCCAGCTTATGCATTAACAAAACTATTAAGATTCAAAAGAAGGGCAAGTTACCTAGACAAAAAACCTTCGGTTTAAGAAGCCTGTTAAGGTGGCATTACAAATTATACTCAAATGTTAACATGACAGTAAATTCTATGTTAAGGCAACTTAACAGACCAATCTATACATTTTTCTTTTCTCATTCATTCATTAAAAAAATTATGACAACTGAAATTAAACTGTATACATTCCTCATCACGTATAAGTATTGTTCAGTCACCATACCACACATATGCAGCTTAATTTCAGTTGTCATAATTTTTTTAATTAATGAATGAGAAAAGAAAAATTTATAGATTAGTCTGATATTTAATAAAGTTGTCTTTACGTACAATTTACTTTCACTTTAACATTTGAGTATATTAGAGAAACAAAAAACCTATAGTTTTACAACCTTAGTTAAGGCAGATTCATACCAAGCAAACTTTAACAAACCTAGAAATTGTGTGTTAAGGCTCCCACCTTAACTTCCACACCATGTAAGCAGTAAAGGTGTTGTATGGCTTCGCATACTGTGCTCGCTTACAACTTAGGCTCCATGCACCCACACTTTGCCTTGGTCTTTCAGCTCCAATCCTCTTCCTTTACAGGACTTTGCCTTGGTCTTTCAGCTCCAATCCTCTTCCTTTGCAGGTTGGGGGCAACACTAAAGCTGAGCAGAATGCTATGTAAGTGTTTAAATAAGAATTTGGGTACACTAAATGTATGGAAAAGATAATGGAAAGAATGGAGGAAACATTAATCCTAATTTGGAATTAAATTATATCTCATTAAGTGTTTCTGAAATAATACAAGGGAGATGCATCTTTGGGTGTGGGAGGGGGAGAGAAGATGTGGAATAACAAAGGCAGCAGGGAGAGACAGTGGAATGACAGGGAGGAGGATACAGGAGAAAAGAACTTGGTGCAATAATAGGAGGAGGATACAGGAGAAAAGAACTTGGTGCAATAATAGGAGGAATGACATAAGAAATTAGTAGAATCTTGAAATTGTTGGTGATATAAATGACTGGGAGGAGTGATAGAGTATGGGAAACACTACCATGGTTCTATTAAGCACCATAGGTACGTCCTTGTCGTTCTATTCTGTATTGCCCCGTGTTTTTCAACTCCTCTTCTGGGTGGTTTTTTTTTGGGGGGGGGGGGGGTTTGTCATCTCACACAATGGGTGTTTTCAGACGTGACGGTGCGGCTTCGCCCCGTCACGGAAACAACCCTGCGATTCCCTGCCGGGATCACTCCGGCACGGCCAACAGACGTGCCGGGGGATCCTGGCAGGGAATCAGGGAGGGGGCGGGGCTGCGTGGCGCAACGTGAGGCCGCACGGCCCCGCGCCCTCCACGATCCCTCGTCGCCCGCCCTCTGGGGAGACGGGCGGTCGCCGCGGCCAATGCAGCCGCAGCGCCCACCAAAAATGACCACGGGCTGGAATCCTGGCGGGGATTCCGGGCCGTGATCCCTGTCCAGATGTGACGGGCCCCTTCATCCCCGCCGGAAATCACCTTCACCACGCAATCGGCACCGGCCCCACGGATTCAGCCGATCGCGTGGTGAAGATGATTTCCGGCGGGAATTGAGCGTGGTGAAGGTGATTTCCGGCGGGAATTGAGCGTGGTAAACATCTGGGGGGGAACTTCCGGTTTCCCAACAGACGTTACAGGACCATTCCCCACCACAGGGAATTGACTCTGGTTGAGCGTGATCTCGTAACGTCTGAAAATACCCCCAGTGTCGCATTCTGTATTAGAGATGATCTTCATTATATTGGTCAGAAGTCTTGTAATTTTTTGGGAGGTGATTGAAGTTTATTGGGTAGTCCAGACATCTGGGTTGTGTGTCATCAGGTTGGAAGGTAGTAGATTAAACTGGGGGTGCGCTGGGGGGTGTGTGGAAGCTGAAGTCCAAACTTTTCTATCTTCTAACACTGAAGTGGTGCTTACTGGGCCACAGTTAGTGGGGGGGCAAATAAGATGTGGGTTAGAGTAGGTGCGGATCTGAAATAAAAGGAATTTAAATGTAAGGACGTAACTGGTCCATGTAGTTGTTTGATGGTGGCATATTTACATGCTGGTAGTCACCTGTGTACTGGGGAGATGTATTTGATCTAGTGCCATAGAATGGAGATGTGAAATGTAAATGAAAGAGAAATTCTTGCCACGTTGGAAGTAGAGTACCGATGTAATACTAGACAGGGAGGA
>QEPC01013938.1:5108432-5129493 GCA_003113815.1 Sphenodon punctatus
GGGGGGGGGGGGGGGGGGGAGCATCTAAATCCCCCTCCCCACAAATTTGTCAAACCCGGACTTTAAAGTCCAGGGGAAAAAGGAGTGCATCTAAAAATGTCCTTAAAGGCAGCAGAGTTTACCTCACACAGGTATTAGCACATAACATGCATGGCCATGGGCTGTACAGGGTGCAGGCTTAACCCTATTGACCTCAATGAGATTTTCTTCATCAGCTTCAATAAGGTTCAGATTTTGCTCTGAAGAAGAAGGTAAATGAAGCATCTTCAGGCCACCACCACTTGGGACTAATTAAAGATTCGGTATTCAAAGCAATATCATCCAAAGTGAAGAAGTGAGCCATGCTATTTTTTAAAAAACATTTTTACACGTACATACCCCAGGGAGAAAAGTAAAAAAATTGTATTTCTGGTTGTTGATGACATTGCGAGGGTATCTCTGGTCTCTTTTTTCTGGGTGGCAGAGCCAAACTGTACGGGGCCTCGGGTCTCTCCTTCCGCAACATCTTATACATTCGCAACACCTGGAATGAGAGCACATTTCATTATTAAAGGAATTGCTCCAGTACGCCTCCTTCCATCCTGCAGCCTGATGTTCCCCTTACAGCGAAGGCAATGACTAAACGAAAATAGGAAACATACATCTTACGTAACATAGACCACTCATTAAATCCAATCTACTGGCTGTCCTCGCCACATAAAAGTGATATGGGGTCATACAAACCCCACAGAATTAGGGCACATGTTGAACTTCACTGCTTGCTGAATGGTTTGGTTAGGCACCTGCCATCTATTCATTATCAACTCAAGCAAGGGCATAGCTATCATGGAATGAGAGGGGGGGGGGTCATTAGATCTGAATTCTAGGGGGACCCTGTGCAAGCAGCTTCAGCACTGCAAGGAAACTTTCGGAGACGGCAGGGGAGGGAAGAGGGCCACTCTGGAAGTGTTTAGTAGTGGCCCAGGCCAGTTGCAAAGGGCCCCACTCGTTTTCGGAGTGTGTGGTGGAGGGGGGTGGGGGATGATCAGTGCTGACTCCACCCCTACCCCACTCTTGTAACTTTGTTACTGATGAAGTTGCTGCCGCTCCAGGGAGCAGGTTTTTTTGGGGGGAGCAAGGAGGTGGGAGGGAGGTTGAGGCTGGCCAGGAGCCCCTTTAGTGGGGCTGCTGCTTTCGGAAATCCTGCCCCAAGTCTTTTTATTTATTTATTTCAAAAACTTATTACCCCGCCCGTCCTGGCACAGGCAGCTCGGGGTGGTTTACAAAAAAACCCCAATTAAAACACATTAAAAAGGAGAAAACAGATAAAACAACCGCCCCTGCCCCTGCCCCTCTCCCCCGCCAAACGCCTGGCAGAACAGCCAGGTCTTGCAACTTTTCCGAAAAGTTTTGGGGGCTCATAATTGGGCTTTAAGCCTGGACTCGCCACTGAATTCAAGGTGCAATTTTCAGGACAGAGTTGGCCTTACTCTGCTTCTGTTGAGGTGAGTGGACGTTTTATCACTGACTTCAGTGGGAGGAGATTTAGGCCAATATGGAGGGCTCCAGAAAATTCCAGCCTTAAATTGTAAACTCCTTGGAATAAAGAATGTGGCTCCTTGATTAAAGCAGCTACTAATAGGTGGCACTGAGTTGGACTACAGTGGATCACGCCCTATGCAAATAGTAACATTATGGATGCTAATGACAATATCATATGTTCAAAGGGCTGAGGAAACATTAAACACGATTATCCCCAATTTACAGATGAGATGGTAAAGCAACTTACCCAGTAATTACTTCATAAAACCTTTTGAAGATGAAAAAAATGGGACAAGTGCTAGGTTATCAACCCAAAACGGTCACAAAACTTGTAAAGCTTTGGCTGAAGGCCTATTTGCCCTGCCCTTAATTGCTACCAAAAATACTGCTGGGCAAGTGGCCAAGCAGAATTAGGCCAGCCTGTTGTGGGTGGGTTGATGGATGCTCATTCCTTTTAGCTGGAGTCAATCTTTCGCTGGAATTTAGCGGGCACGGTCCTGCATTCAGACCTGCAGAGGCAAATCATTGTGGAGCCCCAATGAAGCCAAAAGGGTGGGACTGGGTAGTCTTTTCTTCCCCATGGGCAATTTTTGAAGATCAGTATCGGTCCCATGGGACAAGTTTGGTTTGCTGGAGGGGGCACGCTCAAGGGGAGAAGGGTCCAGAGCATGAATCTATCATGCATCCAGCCAAGGTCTGTGGCTGGCACAGGGGGGCAGACCGCATGACCAAGGGGGCAAGTCTGCTTGCCTTCAGAAGTTAGTGCACTACACAGACCTTTTTCTTACTAGAACTGGCATTGTTATTCTATATCCTAGGGACACACTCACTCATCCGATTCTTCAGACTAACAAACTGAGTGATTAAAATGTGGAATACATGTTATTTCTACAGGGGAGAGGGGCACTGCAATGGGACAGTGTTTCTCGGTCCCCCCTTAGCTGTTGGCCTGATCCAGCCCCATAATGAACATGTTCTCATCTCTGTTCCCCTTTCCAAGCATGTTTCTTCAGTACTTGAGGGGAATGGATAGATGCTCAGGCCAGATCCAGGAACTGGCAAGGGGAAATAAGGACAACCAGCCCCTCCCAGCTGTTCCTCATCATGATGTCACTATTCCTGAAATACGGCTCAAAACGTGTGTCAAATCTTCCCTACATAGACCTGACTGCAGAATCAGGCCTCAGCAAGAGTTATTGACTTTTATCTTTTTCTTTTCCTTGATGGGAAGAGTAATAAAAGAAGTGGACTGACTACACATGGGAAGCTGTGGGACTAGCTGCATATACATAAGTAGTGTTACATCAAAATGAAAAAAGAAGAAAAAAAGAACAGTAATTTCCCTGTTCCAAAGAATACTCTTAGAGGTGCTACTCTTAACAATAGCGCATGTGTCTGTGTGTGAAGGAGGGGAGGGATTTAGATGTGTATTTTTATCTCGTGATGTCCCTTTAAAACTTGTCCTTCCATGCAGTATTTGACAAGAGCAACAAGGAAGTTTTGAGTTTCTTCCCCCTCTCAAAATGCACACGGCCAACAATGCTGCGTATTAGATCTCACTAAACAATTGACTAATTGGAAAAGGAAGTTCATATACTTCTCTTCTTAAAATGCTATTACCAGTGGTGAGACTGGTTTGACCTGCTGGCAAAGAGTACGCAGAATTTTTAATCTGACGTAATTCCCAATGATGGAAATCAGGTTTAGACTGCATACGGGGAAATGGGTTTGCAGTTTCAAACTGCACTCTGGCGAGAACCAGTCTCAACTGGTAAAACCAAACATGATGGCCAGCCACCGCCCAACCCGTGTCAGGCAGCTGCAGCGGACACGGCCCAGCCAGGGTTGGGAGCAGAACAAACGTGTGCCCTGTCGGGCTGCCAGTCGCATAACCTGGGGGCAGGGAGAGTGGAGAATATACGGCTGGCCGGCCCCGCCCCCATGCTGCACCCAGTACTCCACCACCAAGACCGACAGTCATGGCAGCCAATGATGGCCAGTCATGGCTGCCCATAATGGTGGCAGACTGGACCAGAAACATATACACAGCTTGCTTTGGCCTGACTGGGCAGAGGCTAGTTGAAGCTGTAATTCTGGGGAGCTCTGGGATCACAGCCTGGGTTGATACACTCTGGAGCATCCCAGGGTGAACATCTGGCAGGCCCTCAGACATGCCAGTGGCTGGTGGGTCAAGGCATGAAAACGTGGGCCACAGCGGGACACTGTCTTGTCTGTTTTTACCCAAGGTCTCTCCCCAAACCATACAGATTAGCAACCCACTGAATTTTGGTTTTCCAGTTCAACATTTCCAACCCAAATCTCCATTCTTAAATGTCCCCAAAAAAACCACCCCAAACTCTCATTTCTTCCAATGGTCTTCTACGCTACTTGTTTTTCCACAGAGTTAATCTTCAACTATTTTACTATAATTATGTACATAGCACTATCAACATGCTGGACAGTTGTGATTAGAGACAGGTCCCCAAATCACAGGGCTTGCAATCTAGTAGGGGTGTGCATTTTGTTATTATTATTATTATAACAACAAAACAAAAGAGGGCTATTTCATTTTGTTCTTGAACAAAAAAGAACATAATAATGAAAGATTTATGAGTTAATAGGAAAAAAGTGAAAAACACATTTGATTTGGAAGAAACTTGGCAGAATTGTACCCCCAAAAGGAGGGTATTAGTTGTGCCAAGTTTCAGAAAGATTGGATAAAGAGATCAAATTCTATATGTAGCTGAAATCTGTTGTTGTATGAAATTCTGTGTACACATTTTGGACTGTAATGTCTTTGTCTCCCATCCTATTTATACTCTTTTCACACGGACACTCTAACACCGATAAAATGGTACAGGGCAACACTGCAGCCCTGCAACATGGACCCTTTTTACATGAGATGCCTCCACCAGCTTTGCAGGCGGTGGGTAGGGTGCACTTCGCTGGGTGGAGGTGTCTGTATAAACACCACGGGCGGTGGGCATAGGTGCGTGCATGTTCCCGCGCAACACCCATCTCCATCCACCACCCACAGAGCAACCGACATTGGAGTCCGTTGCTCCATGAGTGGATGGTGGGTGGAAATGGGTGTTGTGTGGGAGCATTCACGCACCTACGCCCACTGCCCGTGGTGTTTACACAGACACCTCCACCCAGCGAAGTGCATCTCACCCACCGCCCACGGTGTTCACACAGATGCCTCCACCCAGCGAAACTGGGTGGAGGCATCTCATGTGAAAAGGGCCCATGTTGCAGGGCTGCAGTGTTGCCCTGTTCCATGTATAATAAAATGTAACACCCATTTTATCATCATCATCATTATCTTTTTATTAGCTTGACCTTTGGTCATCGCATCACAAAAAACAACATACAAATAGATATACAAACTACACAAATACATTTTATCGATGTTAGAGTGTCTGTGTAAAAAGGGCCTTAGATGGAACTTGGCAGAATTACACCCATCCCCAAGGTTACCATCTCTGCCAAATATCATAAGGATTGGATAAAGGGCCCTGATGTTCTAAGGAATGTACTTGTAAATACATTTATGGTTATAACATTTTTCTTGTCCATCCATTTTACATGAACTTTGGCAGAATTATATCTCAGACCTTCGGGATAATCTCTAACAAATTTGATAAAGGGTCCAAATTTTATAAGCAATTGAAGTTTCCTCTTGAAGACTTTAGTTATTCAGGTAAATAGCACACGCAGTGCCATTCAGAGACAGGCATGGCAAGAGGGGGGGGGGGGGGGGGGGGGAGCATCTAAATCCCCCTCCCCACAAATTTGTCAAACCCGGACTTTAAAGTCCAGGGGAAAAAGGAGTGCATCTAAAAATGTCCTTAAAGGCAGCAGAGTTTACCTCACACAGGTATTAGCACATAACATGCATGGCCATGGGCTGTACAGGGTGCAGGCTTAACCCTATTGACCTCAATGAGATTTTCTTCATCAGCTTCAATAAGGTTCAGATTTTGCTCTGAAGAAGAAGGTAAATGAAGCATCTTCAGGCCACCACCACTTGGGACTAATTAAAGATTCGGTATTCAAAGCAATATCATCCAAAGTGAAGAAGTGAGCCATGCTATTTTTTAAAAAACATTTTTACACGTACATACCCCAGGGAGAAAAGTAAAAAAATTGTATTTCTGGTTGTTGATGACATTGCGAGGGTATCTCTGGTCTCTTTTTTCTGGGTGGCAGAGCCAAACTGTACGGGGCCTCGGGTCTCTCCTTCCGCAACATCTTATACATTCGCAACACCTGGAATGAGAGCACATTTCATTATTAAAGGAATTGCTCCAGTACGCCTCCTTCCATCCTGCAGCCTGATGTTCCCCTTACAGCGAAGGCAATGACTAAACGAAAATAGGAAACATACATCTTACGTAACATAGACCACTCATTAAATCCAATCTACTGGCTGTCCTCGCCACATAAAAGTGATATGGGGTCATACAAACCCCACAGAATTAGGGCACATGTTGAACTTCACTGCTTGCTGAATGGTTTGGTTAGGCACCTGCCATCTATTCATTATCAACTCAAGCAAGGGCATAGCTATCATGGAATGAGAGGGGGGGGGGTCATTAGATCTGAATTCTAGGGGGACCCTGTGCAAGCAGCTTCAGCACTGCAAGGAAACTTTCGGAGACGGCAGGGGAGGGAAGAGGGCCACTCTGGAAGTGTTTAGTAGTGGCCCAGGCCAGTTGCAAAGGGCCCCACTCGTTTTCGGAGTGTGTGGTGGAGGGGGGTGGGGGATGATCAGTGCTGACTCCACCCCTACCCCACTCTTGTAACTTTGTTACTGATGAAGTTGCTGCCGCTCCAGGGAGCAGGTTTTTTTGGGGGGAGCAAGGAGGTGGGAGGGAGGTTGAGGCTGGCCAGGAGCCCCTTTAGTGGGGCTGCTGCTTTCGGAAATCCTGCCCCAAGTCTTTTTATTTATTTATTTCAAAAACTTATTACCCCGCCCGTCCTGGCACAGGCAGCTCGGGGTGGTTTACAAAAAAACCCCAATTAAAACACATTAAAANCCTTTACAGGACCAATCGGTGGTGGCTTCAAGGTGAGCATAGAGGGTAGATATAAGCTGCTGTTCTTTGGGCCGGCTCTTTGTCTGTGGTTAGTTCTAGCTTTGGTCAGAGTGTTTTCTCAGACTTTGCTGGTAGGTGGGTGTGGGTGTGTGCGTACGTGCTAGAGATCACCGAAAGAGTTCAGATAACTACATAAATCCAATCCCCACATACTTGGGGTGCTTCCCAACATCTTCCTGCCCCTTCCTGGGTCGTTCTTTGCAAGTTGACAGAAACCCCCAAGCACCTGGGGTGCCCGCCCAGAATAAGGCCTGTGCCAACCAGCAGAGAGGACAGATATCTCCTCTGGCCAATCGGCTTGACATTTCAAAGACACCCTGGTGGGACAAAGAGTGACTGCCTCTCTTACTGCATGCTTCCAGCTTTCCAGGACGAATCCTAGGTGGCTCTGAGGCAGGCATAGCAGGGACATAACTGGGACTTCAGGCAGAAAGGCAGAGAACAGGGGGATAGCATCCCAACAATCAGGAGGCATGGACCACACATCGAGGCTGGTCAATTGTCATCACAATCACGTCCTACAGCACTGTGACAAAGGACATAAGAGAATCCCTTACTGGCTCTTTCCTAAGCCAATGCTTCCAATTTCCCAGTAACAATTGAGGGAAGAGAGGCTGGGGTGGTCACAGCATGGATGTTATATGGGTGACATTTCTGCTGGCCATTTGGCATCACAAGCACATCTTGTACCACAGTGACAAACATAAGAGAATCCCTGGCATAGTCTCTCACTCTCCAGATGCTGTGCAGGCTTATAACTTTGGGACCCTGTTACAGAGCATTTTGATATTTGGCAGGTGTCATCCTAAAGGTCTGAGAGACAATCCTACCAAATGTCATGTAAACTGGCTGGAATACAAAGATGTTACAGCCAGAAATATATTTAAATGTAAATTGCTTATAACATCAGGACACTTTATTCAATCCTTCAGATATTTGGCATAGATAGTACCCTTGGGGAGGGGTATAATTTTGCCATGTTTCATCCAGATCAGATGTGAGACAAATATATTACAGCCAGGAATGTGTACACAGAATGTTGCAAAATAACAAACTTCAACTGCTTATAAAATTGGATCCTGTTAACCAACCTTTCTGAGATGTGGCACACCCAATGCCCTCCATAGCAGGAACATGTCTGCCAAGTTTCATCCGTATCAGATGGAAAATACAAAGGTTACAGCTGAATGCGTGTTTTCCATTGAAAGCAATGTAAATAAACAACGCAAGTAAAAACGAAACCGAAACAAAGACTAATGAAATAGAACAAAAACAAATGACATTTTATTAATGAAAATGAAAGGAACAACGAAAATGAGACAGTTACTGTGCACATCCCTACAATCTAGCATGAACAAAGGAGAGGAGGAGGAGGGGAACATAGGGTATAGTGCCTTGGCCAGGCTTGCCCCACTCCAGACAGCCTTACCACACGATGCAGTGCATTGTGTGCCTGGCGGCAACCCAATATTCCCTCCACTGCCAGCTGCTACGCCCTCGGAAAAAGACTGGGACGCAGCAGCCTTACCCAAAGTGGCTGGTGTGGTAGCATGCCACTGATCACGTGTCCAGTTGCCATCTGCCCTGCCACGTGGCGAGATGTGCTATGGGGCTCTGAGTGGTGGGCGCTAGCTCCAGTCCCACGTGGCCACATCACAGCTGGAGGGCGGGGGGCAGAACAGCGCAGGGGGCAGAGTCAGTCACCCACTCATGTGGTCACTGCCTAGGCTACCTGCCACACCTGGCTGCCCTGGGGGTGGGGGGGCAGCTGTCCTGCTCCTTTTGCTGGCCCTGAAGTATGGCAGCAATGATTGCCCACCATGGGGCACATGGGGATTGAGTTATTATTATTATTATTATCAAACATTTATATAGCACCAGCAGTGTACCTGGCACTTTACAAAGTTATAAAATAGACACGGTCCCTGCCCCTAGGGCTTACAATCTGAGAGACAGGAGCTGGGGGAGAGACTTAGGAAGGGGAACAGAGGGAGAGACAAGGGGTCTAACATTCATGAAGATGCGAGGTCTCAAGTGCACGTACTTGGCTTGGTTACGATGAGAATGACAGCAGGCAGGTCCATGTTGCAAGGATAAGGGTAAACCGATCGTAGGTATAGGAATAGTGGCTCAGCAGGATAAAGAGTCAGACAGAGCAGAGCGAAAGAGGTGAGTTTTAAGGAGAGATTTGAAGGTATGAAGGGAGGGGGCAAGGCGGATGTGGACAGGGAGGGAGTTCCAGGCATGGGGGGCAGCAAGTGAGAAGGGACGAAGGCGCTTAGGGGTTCTCCGCAGCTTGTGTGGAAGGACCCATAGTCTCTCCCCATGTCCTCACCATTGCATAAATTCAGAGAAGGAAAAACAGAAAGCCACAAATTGCAGCATAACTTGGTAAAACTAACGATGCAAACCACAGATCAGGTAGCCAACATCTAAACTGAAGCAACTTTCCATACAGAGGTTTCAGGGTTGCTGGTTTGCAAGTAGGAGGAAATCAGTCTTTTCTGCCCTGTCATGAAGAAATTAAAGGGAGTGGAAAAGGAACGTAAAGGCCCAAGTCTGCTGTAGCTGAAATCAATGGAAATTCTGAAGACAGACACTTGCTGCTATTGCCAAAATCAGGACTCTCTCTTTCGGATTTATATGGCGTCCTACACCAATGAGGTTTTTTTCCCTATTTGCCTTGGGACAGCACATCCCAGAAATATATATTCTATTCACACAGTCTTTTGAAAGTCATTTTCCTGCCATATAGCTATTTGTACACTAGAGGTGGGCCCAACCGCATCAGGCCTGACTTTAATCCAAACCCAATACAGTGAGGGGTACTGCCTCCTATAGGGTGGGAACAGAGCACTCTTTCACCTCCTTTTTGACAAGGCTTTCCCCTTTACGGAGCACCATGACATCCCCTCACCACATTCCTTAAGGAGCCTTTCCCAGCTAGGAACCTAGACTGGTTTAAGCCCAACAGGCTTAGGTGGACAATGTGCAAAGCGCAGGTTGGATCCCACTGCACTCGGGATCTATTCTACGACATACATGCTGCTCCACACCGGGGAAGGAAGGGCTAACTCTCACTATCAGCTCTTTCAGAAGAACCACCCTGGAGGAACCCCTTAAACACACTTTATTTACCCTGTTTTCACAATCAGGATGGTTAAACGGTGGATTTGCACCGCTCGTTGGAAGCACGGTACAATCATGTTTGTTATTTCAGAACAACCAATCCTGTTTGAGAAAGCTCATGAAAATGCACCCTGGGAACGTTGACATGGTCATGGGTTTACATAGAGGGTGGACTCCAGTGCGTAGCTTGTTTGCAGTTCTTTCAAAGTCTCCTGTATGGGAAACACCACAGGACAGTATGTAGCTACATGACACCTACGGTACAGCACTTGCCTTAGCATTTATGGAACACAATTATGCAACTCCCTCCCCTTGGAGTTTCATTTAAGCCTACTCATTTTCTGGAAGGGATGCAAGACCTTTATGTTTGGCCACGTGTAGGCACCAGCAATCTCTGCATTTGGGTTTAGTCCCCACACGGGTGGGCCATTGGGTCACATGACTGTGGATTTAAGTGGGTCAAGCCTGCAGAGGCATTCCTAGGGACAGAGGGGCAGCCTGCTAATCAGGCAGCGTTTCATCTTTACTCTGTGGAGGTAAGAGGGGAGCCGAAGTTTCAGACCGGGGCATTTTATGTTTGGAGTAGTCCAAGTTTGACAATATAAGGTTTGACACTTATTAGAGTTTTTCTATTGATAGGTGTATTCCACCCACTTCAATTTGAAAGCAGACTTTTCGCAGTCTACAGCTTGCTTAGTGTAGTAGTGCCTCATGAGTGTGTAGTGAGGTAAGACCATGTCTTTTTCTTATAATTCATTGGCATATAACATGTTAAAATGCATGGTAATTGGAGCATGTTGTGGATTCCATGTTGTTTCAACAATGGGGATATGAGTTATTATTAACAAACATTTATATAGCGCCAGCAGTGTACCTGGCACTTTACAAAGTAATAAAATAGACACGGTCCCTGCCCCTACGGCTTACAATCTGAGAGACAGGAGCTGGGGGAGAGACTTAGGAAGGGGAACAGAGGGAGAGACAAGGGGTCTAACATTCATGAAGATGCGAGGTCTCAAGTGCACGTACTTGGCTTGGTTACGATGAGAATGACAGCAGGCAGGTCCATGTTGCAAGGATAAGGGTAAATGCATATTCCGGGGTTTTGGGGGGGGAGGTTTTCTCCCACACCCCGTGACATACCTTTATTTGTTGGTTATGATGATACCTGACTGGTTTAAGAATTACATTTGAATTGATATTTGTATTGTTTATGGTTGTGTGGAAACTTCATGGTATGTTATTTCCATATAGGTGCATATCTTATTGGAATAGTTTGTACATATGTATAAGTTCTTTGGATCTTCCAGATACTGGTAAGTTGTTGTTGTTATTTTTGTCATTATATTGTATATGTATATGCTAGTATTGTTATGGGACACAATTTTGGGGAAGGGTTGTAATTTTCATACATTCATTGTTTTGTTTAATTTGATATTTATTGTTTGTACAGGCTTCAGACCATCAGTATCTAGGAGTCTGAGAAAATAGTAATGGGATCTGCCTTGTGATTTCAATGGTTGTTACAATATTCTTGAAAAATACTTGTTGAAACGAAAATATAACCTGGGATCTCGTAGACACGCATATGAAGATTTTTTTCCATTTGGAATTGGATATGTATATGGACTATTGTCGTTCTTGGGGTACATATTCTTAGCATTAGTCACACATGTGGCTTTTTTATACATGTACAATAAATATTTTGATTTTTATATTCCTTGTATTATTCCTTCCCTTTTTCATTGTTATATCGTGGTGGGTATTTGCATCCACATTTACATTGTAATGGTTTATTAGCCATCCTGCATGCTGGCCGGATGTTTTTACACCTTTGTTTTTGGTTTTATATAGTGGTCAGCACCTTCCTTTTTTTGCTGGCCAGGTGTTTGACAGGAAGGGATAGGGTTGGATGGGGGAGGTTAGGGAAAGGGTTTGGGGGAGGGGGCTTAAGGGGATCTAAAAAAAAATATATTTGTTTCTATATATGTTGTAGGTCACCCTGAGCCCTAACAGGAAGGGTGGAGTACAAATCTGAATGAACTTGCAATCCACTGCACACATTTCACTATTTTCCTAAAATGGCTTTAAGGGGATACAGTCTGGCATTTTATAAAAACCCACCTTGCTCCAAAGGCATCTGAACAATATTAGCTTGTACTTTGTCATGGTGCGGTAACTGCTACTGCTACTGTGAGTCAACACCAGTCCCACGATTGCCACACACCCTGGAATGCATATTTGCTCAATGACCAAAGTGAATCTCATCTATTCTGGGATAGATCACACATAGGCTGTAGAGAAAGAGCAATAAGACTGAAATGCCTGAGCAGGCAATGTATCATTTTAATCGTATCCAATCTCTTTCTACGTATGGAAACTAATAAATTCAGCCTCTAAAACTGTACAATTCCTACTACCAGTACCAAGAACACACCTTCATATAGCAAGTTTCATCTGCAGAACCCAAAGAACCTTACAAATGAGGAAGATGTGGTGTTTCAAGGGTTAAAGCAGGGGTAGGGAACCTACTAGTACTAACGCTACTAGACTATAGTACACAACACTATGCAGCGCTTTACAGTCACATATTTCGGGAGAGAGGTCCCTGCCCAGCGCACTTACAATCTAAGATGGACACAGGTGAGGGGAACACACTGGTAAAGATTACACACATTCCCATTTTACAGATGGGGAACGGAGGCTGAGAGGTTGTAACTTGCCCAAGGCTACCCAGGGAGTTCATTGGCTGGGGTGAGATTTGAATCCTGGTTTCCCAGGGCCACGTCCAACACCTTTTCCAATACATCACGCTGGCTCTCGGCCCAGAGGCCAAATGCAGCCCCAGGCAAGTTTGTGTGTGGTCCCTTTCCAATTCCGGGATCTATCTTGTGGATCAAGATCCTACACCCCCCACCCCGCAAACCACTGAAAAACTGAGCTCAGGTTAAGGGAGCAGAGAAAGGACAGAGGACTCTGCCTAATCTGGACCCTTCTCTTCCTGAACACACCCCTTAAGCTCCCCCACACCCAACTTCTGCAATGCCCCTGAGGCATGTATTTATTTTCAAGGTGGCCCCAGGAGGATAAAAGTTCCCCACTCCCATGTTAAAGGAAAGAGTCTCAAGACAGAGGCCCTTTTCACACAAGATGCCACCACACAACGCACACGTGTGTCAGGTCCCATCCTCAGGGAGTGGGAGCATGGTGGGTCAGGGGCCCGACAGGGAGAAGGCGTAGGGGACCCTCCTTACCGGGCACCCAAGCAGAGGGGGCTCCTGGGGTAGTCCCCCGCTAGTAGTGGTGGTGGTGGGGGAACAGGGGGCAGCAGCGGAACAGGCCCCGCCCCTGCACACAGGAGGCATACGTCAGAAGTCTCTCCAGACGCGGCTGCAGCCGCACCCTCCAGGCGCACGCACCCAGCCTCGGAAACACGAGGGAACACTGCTCCAGACTCAGCCCAGTCCTGCGCCAGCGTTCAGAGAACCCTTAAAAAGAAGGGCTCGCTTCTTAACTCATTGCCGGTGATCAGAGCGCAGCCTGTGAGACTGGCCCCAATTGTGACTTGCTATGTCTGCCGTAAGCTTAGTGCGTATGAGTGCGCGTGGCTGAACAAGTGGGTGTGTGCGCTAGAGTTGATTGTGTGAAGTAAAGTTGGTAATTGTTGTCCGCATTCTCCTTGTTGTTTCCCTGGGGTTTTCCCTGTGTGCACGCCCTGGCCCCCAATTCCTCAACCGCCTCTTTCCCTGGGACCCCCTTCCTTTTCCCTTCATCCCACCCCCTTGACACAGTTCCTTCCCTATTCCCTACTGTGCACTAGGAACGAGCGTTGGAGGCGTTGCTCTGCCGCATCCCTGTGATGAGCTCTGGCATGGAGTTTTACTCCACTGCCTGTACAAGATCCTGAGGGAGATTCTTACAGCAGCGCTCCGCTAAGTGCCGCAAGAGTGGGTGACTCCCCTTTGTTTCTTCCCGATCCCCAACAACGTGGGTGCCTTCGTGTGCATGTGTGGGGGAGTCCCGTGTGACCACTGTGGCGGGTGGGTGGGGGTGCAGGCACGCTCCAGTGCTTCACCCCGTCACCCACGCATGGAGCCATTGGCCAAAACAGGGATGGCTCAGTGCGTGGAGATGGGTGTATGTCCGTGTGATGGCCGCCCATGCGCCACACACCCACCGCCGTGCACACGCATCCCCCCGCCCCCACCCCCCACAGCGGCCTGTTTGAAAAGGGCCAGAGAACTAGAGGAAAATGGGCATCCATTAAAAGGTTTTTCCCAGACTATGGCCATTTTCACCACAGACACTCTAACACTGATAAAATGGGTGTTAAATTTTATTATACATGTTGCAGGGCTGCAGGTGCACTCTATGGGTGCCCTGCAACATGTATAATAAAATGTAACCCATTTTATCAGTGTTAGAGTGTCTGTGGTGAAAAGGGCTTATTCCTAGAGCAGGGGTGGGGAGCCAAAGCTGCTTTTTATTTGATCTCTATCCAATTCAAAGATCTAGTTCCTATCCTCAAGCACTGAAAGAACAAGCTCCATGGCACAGATCTATGATCTAAACCCTCCTCTTCTTTACCCTATCGTGAACACACCACCCTGAACTCCTATGGTGGTCTGCAGAGCTTGTATTATTTTTCAAAGAGACTCACGGAAGGGAAAAGGTTCCCTATTCCTGATCTAGAGATTCTAATATATTGGGGTCTGGACTATCCCTCCAGGATAAATGTAACAATTTATGTACATCTGAAAGACTGAGATGGCAGGCAAACAAACTCTTAAAGGGATACCATCCTTACACCACAAAAGGTAACATTACACCCATTTTACAGATGGGGAAACCGAGGCACAGGACAGTAAACCAACCTACAGTCATCCAGCAGGCCAGACTAGATCTCCTCAGCCCATGTCGAGTTCTTTATCACCACACAAATGGAGAACAATTCTATTGTGGTCATTTAAAATTTGATACCAAGTAAAAAAGAAATTTCAACAAACAATCACATCCTTCTGGCCCTCACCTCTGCGCCCAATATTATTCCTTCTTAAAACTCACAACAGAGATGATTCATGGCTAACCCTGTCAGCCCAGGGTGAGTAAGCACCCCACTTCAAAGCTTCAGCCTACCATGTCATCAAGGCACCAGAACTCAAAGGTGAAAGTCCTCATAGAGCTGTAACCACCCACAACATCACAGCCCCAATGGCAACTTTTCTTACCACCGACCTTATGTTCATGTGCTGCTCTGATAAAAATGATTGGGGCTAGATTTTGCTACCTGCAAACAGGTTAGAGAGAGAGAAAAATATTCCCATACCTGGCGTAACAAATCAACGTTAAGTGTCCACTATCTCCACTACCACCGTCTTCCTTTATCCTTACAAAAAGACATGCATCTGCATCTTCTCAGCCTGTTGAATGTATCCCTGTCTCTTCCAATATTCCCCCTTGTCTGCCCTTGATTGCAAGTCTGTCGGAGTGGGCAGCGACCCATCTCTAATCAGGACCGTTTAGCAGCAGGCACATTGCTGCTGCTAGATAAAATAATAAAAGGAAAACTTTCAAATTCTCTCTTCTCAGAACTTGAGTGACATATTCTTCCAAACAGAAAGAGGTCATTTCCCTTCATTTTTCTCTTCTTACTCACCTTCATTTAAACTTAATATTCTGACTTAAGAGCAAAAAAAATTGGATTGAATTTTCACTGACATTTGAAAATACAGCCCGCTGTCAGAATCAAGATTACAAAAAGCAAGAACCCAGACAGACCAAATGTAAGGCCACTATCTCAGGCTGATTATATCAAATGAAAATACTCAGATGCCTGCCTTGAATGATAATTCTCTTATGTTCCACCAATTTGGGTAAGCAAGCGTGTATCTAAGTGATTAGGAAACAAGCAGTATGTTTCCATTCGAAGATGCAGTCCCCATGCTTTCAGCAGGTAAAAGGCTTTTTACAGATGTGCAGCTGAACAGGAAATACTTTAAGTGAATGCTGAAGAAAAAAAGAAAAAAACCTCAGAAAAGCAAGGTATCATCTTTCATGCTTTTTACCCCACTGCCTGCAAATAAACAAAGAAACAATCTTATCTGCAAAGAAAATTCCTTTAGATTGAAGGAGGCTTGAAAATCCAGTTAGTTTACAGGAGTGAGGGGAAAAAGAAGCCTAGCTCAAGCCAAAATATTCAGAGACAATGAACGAACTTTCCCAAGAGGTGTTTTTCTTGACTCAAAACACATGCAGCTCACTGTTCCTACAGTTATTCTTCACCAAGTAGTATTGAGTCTTAGGGCAAATAGGTTGTTATTTGTACTGTGGCAGCAGAGAGGACATGGCCCCATGATACTATGCAGGACAGGGCTGTCCATGATTTTGTCATGTCAGAAGACTGTGTTTATTATGATTAGACTACGCCCCCCTCCCCCTCAGTGTAACTACTTAAGAATAAATACTTCGCTTTGTAAATATTCCCAAAAACAAAGGAAGGAGGAAGCTAGTTTGGCCGCAAACAATTCTGCATCCTGGAGAAGGAGGTCTCTGTGTTAGGTGTTCATGATACTGGTTAGCCCTTAACTTGCTTTTATTCAATCAGTAACTACGAAGTTCGTTTTGTTGTTGTTGTTGTAGTTTTGTTTGGGGCTTTTGTTATTGTTAAAATCACCTTGTATTGTTTCCTGAATCTGCAGGATTCACTTCCTCACCTTTTATCTTATTTTCACCATGTTTTGAAACAATGTTACGAAACACAGAAACAAAAGTCGTAATAAAGGGTTATTGCTCCAGAGTAAGCGAGTGTGTGATGTTTTAGTTCCTAAAATAAAGCCTAAAATTAGTCTTGCTATTTTAAAAGGAGAGGAGACATTTGTTTTAATTTCTAAGAAGTTTCTGGATTGTGGAAAAGAAACAGAAAGCGCAAGTGCAGTTTATACCAACACCCTAGAAACCGAAAGAATTTAAAACCTGATTTTTAAAAAACGAAAGTCTAAGTCATCTCATGTTTTTTGAGCATCTAGGGCTGAGAAGTCTGCCATTTTAAAAAGACTTAAGTCCATATGACTTAAATTCTTCACAGCCCAACATACAGAAAAAGAGAGTTAAATCAAACAAAACGATTGTCTAATACAAGATACCAGGGATCTACTTTTAGTGTTTATTGTGGCAGCTTTTCTGTACAAAACTGGAGGGTGTTAGGATGACACAGTAAGTTTTTGCTCAAGTGGGAGAATGCCATGCGTTCAGCCGACAATGGGTGTTTTTGGACAAGCGCCTCCCCACTCATTACCCACCCATCATGCACGTTGCAGGGCAGCATATCTGCAAAAGAATGCATCTACCTATGCAGCCCTGCAATACGCATGCTGGGCGAGTAATGGGTGGGGAAGCGCGGATCTAAAAACACCCAATGAAGCCTTGCATGGCTTTTGTCACTTGTGTAACTGTAAAATCATATCTGTTCCCCCCCAACATGCATGAGATCACCTTCATCCTCAGCGGATAACAATGGCCATTTTTACACGGACGTGGGTGGGGGGGGGGGGGGGGGGCCGGGCGGGTGGGGGGGGGGGGGGGGCTGGGAGCCAGGACTCCTGGGTTCTCGGGGGGGGGATTGGTATGTTCGGTGGGTGAAGGTAGGTGTGTGTCCTTTCACATGGACGCACACCCATCTCCATCCACGAAGCCGCCTCTGGTTTCCAGATGGCCCCACGGGTGGAGATGGGTTAAGCATGCATGCACAAATACCCACCGCCCGTGCTGTTTACATGGGCGGACACGTATCCCACCCACCTACTGTCTGAACTTTTACACAGATGTCCCCACCTATCCAACACCCACCCAAACACCCAGTGGGGGGGTGGGAGCATCTGTGTAAAAACGGCCAATGTGCAAATTTATTTTTACCACTGCTGCAGGTGGAACACACGAATCACCTGCAAGCTGCCCTTTCATTAAATGGAGAAAAACATACACAAATGCAGAAAACAACAACAACAACAACAAAATAAATCAGCACAGCTGTCAATGTTAGCAATAAACAGCTCGATTAAGCTACAGGAGTCAATAATATAAATATATTTACCATGACAGCAGCATACAGAATAGAAGTCCGAGATCTTTAATATTGCTTTCTTCCTGTGCTACTAATGTGTTTGAGCACTTGTATTCCCCCACCTCATAAGAACATAAGCAGTGCCACACTGTCAGACTGTTAGGCTACCCATTAAGGGTAGCGCCCTGTCTCCGGCAGTATACTTGTTGAAATTATGGCACTCAACCCGGTAACGTTGGGTACTAAGTAATCGGTTCCCGTCAGATTACCTGATGGACCATTTACTGATTTTCGTCCCCATTTTCTGACTACCTGCACCAACTTTTCAACTTCTGGTGCAAATTTTCCGACTACCAGTACTGATTTCAATTTGTCAACTTTTCATCCCGATTACTGTACTGATTTACTGATCAATAAATTGATAACAGTAATACCCAGTATTTTGGGGTAATCGGGTGCTTGGGCAGGTAGTCCATTGGGCATCCAACGTGATGCTCAATATTGCAGGTATTACCCGCAGGTAGCAAATGATCTACCCATTTGAGCCCTAAACGGGACATAATGGAATGATCCATCCTCTGCTATTTTATTTATTTAAATTTGTTTATCACACCCTAACCCTTAGGCTCTGCGTGGCTTACAATTCTTTAACAAATAATTAACTCAACTCTTAATCCTCACCCTTGGGCTGAGTGATCTGTGACTGGCCCAGGGCCACCCAGTGAGTACATGGCCAATGTGCGGCAACAAGAGGCCTCCCCCTTACCTCCTGGTCCAAGTCCTGCACTCTCCATCACTATACCACACTGGCACAACACACCACAGTTACTCCCAGCTCCCAAGTCAGAGGTTATGTCCCCTGACCAACTTGACTAATAGCCATTTATGGACCTAACCTCCAAAAACATATCCAATCCCCATTTCATTTTAGCTATGCTTTAACAACATTCTCTAGCAACAAGTTTCACAAGCTAGTTGTACATGGAGTGAAAAAGTTGTTCCTTTTGTTGGTTTAAAATCTGCTGCCAGTTCATTTCATAGACTCTAGAACTAGGGTCTATGAAATTACATAGAGCATCCCCTAGTTCTAGCATTGTTTGAGAGAGTAACCACTTCCTATTCACTTGTTCCCCACACCACTCATGATTTTGTAAACCCCTCTGTCATCATCTCTCCCTCCTCCCTAAGCTTTTTTTTAATCACAAAGTGACAGTATCCATCTTAATAATACTTTTAGGGGAAATGTCTACTCCTTCATTTTCTTGTGGTCTGACAATCAAATTTGCTGTTTTTTGTTTTCTTTTAAGTGTATCTTTCTACTTTTATCCTTCCACCTCTTTGTTGTATGAAAGACTCATAACCCCCCTGGGATATTAACTACTGAGCAAAAACATTCAAACCAACCTTTCAAAAGTGCAGGCAAGTGGATAAACTAAGTTGGGGTGGGGGGGATTAAAAAGCAATTGTCAGCTGCAGCAATTCTTGATGCTACTTATAAAGGCAGATTAAAAAACAGAAGTGTGATGCAAGTTGATGGTCTATCTACCTTTAAATTATGCTAGCTCTGTTAAAACATACATTACTGGAAAGGATATTAGTGCTCAGGAATTCAAAAAGGTACATTCATTCTTAGAAACAGGGTGATTTTCTTACAATGACATGGAGAGAGAGATCGAGATCAACAAGACAAACTTCATTTAATAGTTTATAGCTGCTTTGCATTTAAAATGACCTTCAAGTAGAGGCTTTACCACAACACATTTCAGTTGGACATACTATGCTGTGTTAACACAACCTAGCTCATAACTACACATCAGGAAACTGTTACCTTTGTTTACTTTTCAGGCTGGGGTTTTATGGATATTACTCAAGAGAGAAAGATCTTCTATCCCAACAGCTACAATTTGAGGAAACTGAGCTAAAACAAAAAGGATACTAGACTTTTTAATATGGTCTTGGTGCCTGGGTTATTTTATTTCACCAATCAGCTTCGAAGGACAATTTTAAAGTGCCCTAATTTTTAACACCGGTTAGAAATCCAATCGCTCCCTGATGTGACATGCAGTGTTCTTGGTATGGGAAATGCCCTGCCCTGTCATGACCTACAGACAGGGACCAGTGTTCACGGTGCCAAAAAAAATATCCCAGATTCTGCAGAAAAAGAAAGCTAAATTCTGCAAATTCACCACAAACAAAACATGCATAATTTTCTTAGTTACACACATTTTCTTCATGCAAATTTGCTTCCTGGCATGCAATGGCACCAACAAAGGACAGATGCTACCATCTCTAAGCAGTGTACTGGACAGGATTCCACCCCCCACGCCCCCTTCTGTGGGGGACAGCCAGGGGAGGGAGGAAACATTAGGCTGCATGATTCAAAGTGTTAAGGAACTCTAGATGCTGCTGCCTGTTCAACAAACTGCTTAGAGGGCTCCTTAACAGCAAAGTGGCCAATGCAAAAAGTGACTCAGACAGCATTTAACACAGTTTCAAGCGAACAGGTCCCTGGATATAGATATTTGAAACAGGGTTCGGTCTCCAAATTCCAATAACGCACTGAACCCTACCCCAAATCAACATTTTAGTAAAAAGGCAGATTCAAGCACAATTGAAAGAATGGTGCCATGATCCAGCAAAACACACGCTTAACGCTTAAGACAGTAAGTTCCAAAGTAACAATTCATGCACGCAAGTGTTTTTCTGGATCTATGCCTGATTAAAGCTTAAATAGCATGACCAACCACTGTGGCACTATCAAATAGGTAATGGACTGTGCTTTCTGTAAATGTGTCGAAAGGCAGAACAAATCACTGGGCAGATAGCTCTGACTCTAGCACTTAGCACAGGCTTCGGTTGCCTGTACTTCACTTGGAGGAGGGTGCTACTAAACTGAATGGAAGACACTGCCTCCCACGGTTTCCAATACCACCTATACGCTGACGACACTCAACTCTCTCTCTCCACTCCTTCCCTCTCCCCCTCTGTTCAAGCTCGTCTCACCAACTGTCTCTCCGATATCTCCGCCTGGATGTCTCGACGCCAACTCAAACTGAACATGGCGAAAACTGAACTCCTTATCTTCCCTCCCAATCCTTCTTCTCCCTCTTCCCTGTCAATTGCCATTGACGGGGTCCCCATCCTCCCTGTCCCCCAAGCCCGTAGCTTGGGCTTCATCTTCAACTCGCACCTTACCTTCAAACCCTACATTGACTCCGTGGCCAAATCCTGCAGCTTCTCCCTCCACAAC
>QEPC01013938.1:5130459-5145465 GCA_003113815.1 Sphenodon punctatus
CAAACTCCCAATGTACTGTAACCAAGCCAAGAACGTGTACCTGAGTTCTCGCATCCTCATGAATGTTGCATCCCTTGTCCCTCCCTCTGTTCCCCCTTCCCTGTCTCCCTCCTCCTGTCTTTAGATTGTAAGCTCTCGGGCAGGGGCTGTGTCTATCTTATTCTCTGTAAAGCGCCAGGGACAACGCTGATGCTATATAAAAGCTTATAATAAAATAAATAATAATAATAATAATATTAACAACTTAGAGGGCATAATCCCCAAACCCTTTACCCTGGAACAGTCCCATTACCTTCAGGAGAACTATTATAGAGTAAACCGTTTGAGGACTGCAGCCTCAGTTACATAGGCCATTTTTAGGCGAGATGGTACCACGCAAGTCCACCCAGTGGACACATGTGATACTGCCCATTTACAAGTGGCGGTGGGTGAGCGTGCGCTCCTGTGACCCACGCACCTCGATCTATCTCCCCCACATGGACCAATTGGGAAAAAAACGGGTTGCTCTGTGCAGGGGTATGGGTGGCTGGCAAGTGGACGGGGGTGCACACCGAGCGCACACCCGTTTGCGACTGTCTAAACCTTCCCCCCCACCAAAGTGCATGTGTACTCCACGAAGCACGCATGGACGCACACTCACCCCACAGGGTTCGTCTAAAAATGGCCATAGTTATTTCAAGTAACATACCAAAACCTGGAATATTATTGTTAGTTTAACATTCTACTAAGAAATGTAGCACCAGGCCTATAGTTGTGAGGTTTGAATGATTAACCAAAAAGTTACTTCAGTTCAATGGGCAGTTTATTTAACAAGAGGGTTTGAGAAGTTGTCCCATAAGATTATAACTTTGGGGAACTGAAATATTTCTTTGAAACTGTCTCCACTTGGCAATTTCCGCAAGCCCTAGCCAACCACTGATTTCGCAACCTTATTAAACACAAATAAGGAAAGCCATATACATAATTAAACAGTACGACAAAAATATCTCTTGCCTAACTGGTTTTTCAAAGGGGATAGTGCAACATCAGCCAAAGACCATTGACGAATTGCTACTGGTTTCTGCACATTCAATTTCCAACATATTTCTATGGGGTTTACAGAAGCGGTATGCAATGGCAACAACCAAAGACATATTGTTTCCACTTTGGGTAAAAACTAATGTGACGGTACTCGGTCGTCACCACAGACTTACTTGATTCAGAGTGAGGTCGTCGCCAGGGCTGGGATCTAACCAGGCCCCCAAACGGACGTGACAGGGAGCAGTCAGCTGGGCGGACGTGCAGCTACTCACGCTGCTCTAGTGGCCACCCTGGTGTCCAGCCCCTCCCACCACTCCAGACCACAGTGAGTAAAGTGGGCTTACAAACGTGAAAGCTCGCTTTACTCCTAGTCAGGCAGTGGGATCCTGACCGTGGTGGCGGCTAGCCCAAGCTCGGACTCAGGGGCTTCCCCAAGTCACAGCCTAGGCTAGCCCCCTCCACAGTCGGGATGCAACCCGCGCTAACATCTGGCAGGCACAACTAACGTGATGGTGGCCCCCAGGTTAAACCATGCTAAACCCGGCCACCGTCACATTTTAAAACACTCTTTATTTTCTTCGCTATTAAAAAGAATTGCTGATTTTTCAGAACAAGGACAAGAGCAAGAGTCATTTTTTCTGGCTGATGAACTGAAAACACCCATTTGTATTTTAAAGTAATCCTATAGAGGCCTGGATTATTAAGGATATATGAATGTTCATTATATCAAGAACCTTACCTAAGGACCCTGCACTTTCACCACTGCTGTCAATGGGGAAAACACAGTGAACACAGGACCCCGATATCTGCCCTTTCAAAAATCTTTAGCCTATCACTTCTGATTAACAACTCCCTATGGGACCAGGGGGAAAGTTCTTTTTATTAGGGTGTTTACGAGAGTTTGGCCACAAGCAATTGATAGAAATGATTTGGCTAAGTAACTTATGCAAGATAAAAGGCAACACCAAAATACAATAAAATCTTGGTACTCCACTCGACAGTAATATCAGCCAATAACCTTGGGAGAATCCTATTGCATCACCACCTTCCTTATCTCTAGGAACCATAAACCTCAACAATGAAAGCACATATTGACAGCTGTATTTTTAAGCCAGACAATGTCAGGAGCACAAATATTGACCTTTACCACTGCCTCTTCAAAAACATGCTTTAGCCAGCAGTTTACTACGAAAGAGCATGGAGTAAGGTTTTCAGAGCTGGAATTCAAACTGATCCATTTTCCTCTCCTTGTTCTTTCCTGCAGTCACAAAAATGGTGACGTCCTGGGTCTATATTTTGACACACAGAATAGAAAAATATGAAGCAAAGAATAAAGCTTTCAGGAATATTAAGTGGCTACAATCAGGGACCTGTGTGTACTGTGTTTTCCCCATTGACGGTACTGGCAAAAATGCAGCGAACACAGGTCTCCCGCAACAGTTCATCTCCACACATCACTCTAGTGAGATGCACTGTGCCAGAGTAGCCAAAGTTCCCAAACCCCCAAGAGCCACAAAGCAAAATCTTTGTATTGCCAAGAGCCACAAGACATGGACACACGTGCACTTTTCCTACTTCATGATTGGCTGGCGCTCTACAGAGCTGGCTGCTGAGATTCCAAGGAGCCGCTGCAATTCAGCTGCTGAGACCTGGGAGCAATGAAGACACAGGACCATCAAGGCAGCCCTGGCTGAGAGTCGCACTTGAACTGCCCAAGAGCCACAGGTTCAGCCACCCCTTGACTATGCTACACGCATCTCCTTCTCCTTGTTATTGATCAAAACTAAGGTAAAGCAAGGATTTCTCTGTGGCACTCCCATTTGTAAAGTTCAACATAAACCTTCTGAGGAACATACGTATAATAGCTACTTGAAAACAACTCTAGAACTAATTCCTACTTTTATATCTTCTTTGCACTTTTATGGGTGAGTCTATATGAAGTTCTAGCCATGATTTGGGGACCTGGTCATGTGCAAGTGTTCTCACGGGATAAAAGTGCATTCTCATGTGCACTCTCTCTGCAACAACAGAACCTTGATTGCAATTGTGCAAGTTTTCCTGCCTCCCCCAGTACGTGTGAAAGTTGCCATTGTTTCAAAACATATATGGTGCCTTATGTCAAGACTAGTGGTGCAATCCTGATCCAGTTATTAATGGGAGATGTGCCACTGTCTTCAATAGAGTCAAAATTGCCTGAGGAACACATTTAATAGCAGAACAATTCAGAGGAGCAGAAGTTTAAGTCTGCCATCCTAAACATGTTTACTTGTGAATAAACCCCAAGTTTAGAGTTTGCTTAGGGTTTGCAGTCTATGTAGAGCTGAAACAAATATCCATGATGACAGGGCCGGCCTTACTACAGGGCAACCTGGGGCAACCATCCAAGGCTCCGCTTTTTCCAGAGCTCACCCCAGCAGCCCGTTTTCACCAGGACAGGGTCAAGAGGTCCAACTCACTCCCAGCAAGGCTCCAGACATGACCACCTTAGGGTCCCAAAGAAAGTACATCCAAGAGAGTGGGGCCACCAGGGGCCTTGTATTTTATATTTGCCCTGAGTCCCACAAATTCTAAGGCTGGCCCCGCATGGCGAATATTGTACTCATCAAAACCAATGAAGCAGACAAAGGTTATTCAGTCCCGGCTTTGTCAGATATCTACTTTGGTTACTTCAGGTTGGTTATTCGGTGGTTTTGGTACTACTGGCCCTAGTATGCATATTCAGTAGTCAAAGCGCAGTAGTAACCAAATATCCATTTTGGTTGTAGATATTATTCCAATTAGCTATCGGAAATGCAAATAAATATCCATGAATACAACATCTGATATTTGCTTCAGCTCTTCACACATATGATAAGATGTTTGAAAAGATAGCAAGACCAACAAAGAAAATTTCAGGGTACCCATTTAATGCTTTCCCGAGGGAAACTACGAGCTGTGATCCTAAAGTCTCATCAAGAAACAGCATTTAGCATCCCAGTCTGAGTGAGCTTAACATCACTTTCAAGCATCATTCACAAGAATTGTCATCAAGTGGATCTGGGCACAATCTGCTACTTGATTATCCTTGGAGGCTATCCTGAAGTCCACCAATAAGTCTGGAGGCCAAATGCTCACATTTTGTTTTCCATCTTATCCCACTTATTTCCATAAAGAATGGTATGCACAATAAGTAATCATTTTTCTGGAATTATTTTTAAACTGTTTCCGTTTTAATAAAGATGGGGAAAAAAATTAAAGCTACATTTCAGTTTATTAAAAAAAAATATGCTCTATAATAGAACATCCACAGTTTGGAACAGAATTTTCAACAGCATCATGATGGGGAAGGAACTTTTAAGTGAAACCCACTGCACCTCCAAACATAACCTGACTGTTTCCCCACTCATAACCCAGGTGGTTGTTCTTACAACCAGGTGTCTTTCTACCCACTCTTGTAGGTGCGTGTGTTGTGTTTAGTCAGATGCACAAAGCCAGATTCACACGTGCAAACATTTAGACATCTGTAATTTGGAGTATTCCTAGATCATAGAACTGGGGTGGTCAAAGTTCCCACTCCCAAGAACTACATTCCAAAACCTTCATATGACCAAGAGCCACAAGACACATGCTCATGCACCCACATGTGTGATTGGCTGACAGAACCAGCACTCTGCGGTCCTGGCTACTGAGAACTACCTACAGTTCAGTTGCTGAGATAGACACAGGATCATTTAGGCAGCATGGGACTGGGGACCATCCCTGGACGAGAGCCACACTTGAACTGCCCAAGAGTCTACATGTGGCTCCCAAGCTGCAGTCTGGTCACCCGGTCATAGAACATGCCCTTGACATGAAGATGTATAGATAGATCCGAAACACTTCTCAGTTCATTCCTTCTCACTTTTGAGATCCATACAAAAAACAACATTTCTCCAGAAATGCTGTCAGTTGTACAGAATCCTCATCATCATTTTCACTGGCTCCACATTATTTCCGCTTTTCACAAGTTTGAGAGACTGGGGTCAAAATTAT
The DNA here is from genome assembly GCA_003113815.1 of Sphenodon punctatus. Lineage (NCBI taxonomy): Eukaryota > Metazoa > Chordata > Lepidosauria > Sphenodontia > Sphenodontidae > Sphenodon > Sphenodon punctatus. The sequence continues at coordinate 5,135,491 of QEPC01013938.1, forward strand.
TAACCCATCTCTGCATTATTCACATTAAGAATAACTTTTAATGATGCTATCAAAACTTGTCCAGATCCATCAATTCCCATAGCCTTAAAAGGAGTCCCACTGGCAGAATTTAAGGCAAATATGACAAAGGGACATCCCTCCACTTCCATTGAGTCCACTGTATTTCTAACTACATAACCAGGCTTGTTGCCAGCAACCCATTCTTACAGCCAGAGAGCCTCGGTCAAGATGAATGTCCTGCCTAAGGCCATGCAACAAGACTAGGATTCAAACTCATGACTCCTAGTTCCAAGCACAACATGCTATCTACAGGCTTTGTGCACAGATACCAGAATGGAATAACCACATGACTTACTGCTGCCACCCTTTTCCTGTCTCATCCTGATCCTCCCTATTGGTTGTAGTTCTCATCTCATCGGTGTCTCATCCCATCAGCTCACTGTACAGTGGCGGTCAAAAAAGCAAACAGACTGTTAGGAATTATTTGTAAGGGGATAGAGAATAAAACTGAAAATATCATAATGCTTTATATAAATCTATGGTGTGACCGCCCCTTGAATATTGTGTGCCGTTCTGGTCGCCCCATCTCAAAAAGGATATAGTAGAAATTGAAAAAGGTTCAAAGAAGGGCAACAAAAATGATAAAGGGTATGGAACGGCTCCCCTATGAACAGCGGTTAGATAGGTTAGGGCTCTTCATTTAGGAGAACAGATGATCAAGAGGGGATATATATTTATTTTTTTAAATCACAGAATTAGTAAATAGGGAATGGTTATTTACCCTCTCAAATACTACTAGAACTAGAGGACACCCATGAAACTAACATGTAGCAGATTTAAAACAAATAAAGTATTTTTTCACTCAACAGACCATTAAGTTGTGAAATCTTTTGCCAGAAGATGCGGTCAAGGCCAGTAGCATAGCTGGGCTTTAAAAAGGTTGGACGAGTTTCTGGAGGATGGGTCCATTAGCAGCTATTAGCTGAATAGGTTTGGGGGAATGGAACCTCTTGCTGTCAGGAGCTGGGAGTGAACAACAGGAAACGGATGCCCCATTGCGACCTGTTGGGTGCTTCTCCTAAGCCACTGAGATTGGTCGCTGTCAGAGACAGGTGTTGGGCTCAATGGACCATTGATCTGACCCAGTATGGCACTACTTATGTTCTTACTGCTGCCACCCTTTTCCTCGCTCATCCCAATTCTCCCATTATGGGTGGAATCCATAATATCATTCTATATTAACTTTGGTTAAAGATTTGTTATCTAGTATAAAACAGAAGCTGGCCTTAGTTTTTTTTAGTATTTTAGGACTATGACCATTTAGGGTATCGTAGATCTAAGCCCAAGGACTTTTGAGAAGCCCCAATTAGGATCACCTCCCCTGTTTTGTACTTGGAAGATTCCATACTTATTTTCCCCAATCAGGTAGTTGGGAGGTTATTGCCCTTGTGGTTGGATGGTAGGAAGGAATGGCTATTGTCATATTGGGTTCTATCTCTGGGGTAGAGGGAAGTGGATCCTACGAATGTTGACCCAACATGTTTAGAACTGATTGTATTTATTTTATTTTAAGTATTGTTTGTATTTTATGACTTTGTTTATATGAATGTGTGTTTTGTTAAGCAATGGCCTTTGGCTACGCTTTAATAAATTGATGATGATGATGAATCCTCCCTATTGGTTATAGTTCCTATCTCATCTGTTTCAGAGCCTAAATGACAATAGCTAATGGGGCTCTGCATAGGTGCAGTGGTCTACTGCATGTTGCATAATACAGAACTGGGGCCACAGTCAACTGCTCAAGGCAAGGGTCATGTCTGTGTGTGTGATCAGTGAAGTGCCTGGCTCGCTATTGAGTTGCATGGTTAACAGCAGCAGCTGTTTTTGACTCAGGAGACATAAATCCCAGGAGTTAAAAGGTACAGACTGTGGCACCAGAAGCATGATTGGATTATTCAGTTCTATGAATACTCACGTTATGGACTGTACGATGGTTGTCAGATGGTCAGGGCTAGAATTTTATTTGGGAAGGGTATTTTTATTTTATTTCATTGCACATCTATCCTGCTCCTCTCACCTCTGGCGACCTGGAGCAGTATACAACACTAAAATACCACAATAAAATAAATGCGCATACAAAATATAAAAATACAAAAGTAAAATAAGATAATAAATAATCACTACCAGGACCAACACCCCCTACCCCATCCCCCTGCCAAGAGCCTGACGGAAATGCCAGGTCTTACAATTACGGCGGAAGGCCAGAAGATCCGGGCTGAGATGGATCTCCGCTGGGAGGGCGTTCCACAGTGACGGTGTGGCCGCCGAGAACACCCTCCTGACCGTCCGGACCCGTCGATAGTGTGGGAACGCCAGGAGGGCATCCCCAGACGACTACAAAGGCCGCCCCGGGATCCCGTGTGTGTGAGGCGTGCTTTCATATAAGCGGGGGGCCAAGACCGTGTAGGGCTTTATAGGTCAAACCCAGCACTTTGAATTGGGCCCGGAAGACAACTGGCAGCCAGTACAGCGCCCGGAGCACCAGTGTTATGTGTTGCCTGCGGCCCATCCCCATAAGGAGATGAGCCACTGCATTCTGCACCAGCTGCAGCTTCCGAACCATCACCAAAGGCAGCCCCAAGTAGAGCGCATTGCAATAGTCTAGCCTTGAGGTGACAAATGCATGAATGATAGTGGCGAGATTGGAGTCTAAGACATATGGGTGGAGCTGCCGTACCAGATGTAACTGGTGAAAGGTACTCCTGGCTACAGCCTGCACCTGTAAATTCAGGCGCAACTGCTGATCCAGGAGCACCCCCAGACTCTGCGCAGATGGAACCAATGGAGGATGGATACCCCCCAATAATGGGGGTAGGCACCTCCCTCAGACCATCAATCCCCCCCAGCATCACCTCCATCTTATCGGGATTGAGCTTCAACCGACTTCTCCTCATCCAGTTCCCCACAGTCACCGGATACTGTGACAGAAGGGAGACAGTGGGACCTGGGTCCAATGAAAAGGACAAATACAACTGGGTGTCATCCGCGTATTGATGACAACGGACCCACCCCCCAATCTGCACACGACCTCCCCAGCAGCTTCATAGATAAGTTAAACAAGAGAGGGGACATGATGGAACCCTGCGGAAACCCACACAGGAGGCCCCCCAGGGCAGATGTATAACCCCGAGTACCACCCCCTGGGATCTACCCATAAGGTAAGAACGGAACCACTGCAAACCTGTTTGCCCCAAGATGGGCTGTGTGTCTAAGCAGCGCCACATGGTGAACACAGGGCCAAAACAGTGTTCATAGCAAGGTCAAAACAAATATTCAGACACCCGTTGATGTTATGTCTACAGACACCCAGTGTCTGCGCCAAGTCAAGGGACCAAACGTACGTGCCTGTAGCCAAGTCATCTTCCCACTGCCCATGTGGCCTGGGAAGGGCTGCCACAGACATGCAGATGGGTAGCCCTGCCCCCCACCATGACAAGCAGGCATGGCGGCTGGCCATGGCAAGCTCCAATCTGGGCCAGGTCATGACAGGCCACAAAGACATGCCAGTCCACTATGGCTTGCTTTGCCTCCGTCAGGTGGGCCTTAGCCCAGGCTGTGTCACGTGGGTGGGGAAGGAGCAAAGAGGGGGAACCCCAAGGAATAAGGGGGGTACCCACCCACGGAAAGGAGCCTCTGGGTCTCTCTTTGCAAGGGAATCCTTGTGAAGGTAGCCCATCAGGATAGTATGGTGGCCTATCAACCTCAAAGAGATCAGGCCTCTATCATCATTGGGCGCAGAGCGGGTCAGAGGAAGGGAATCCCCCAACACGCACCAGTTCACCATACACCACACTCCACAGGAGAGGAGATCTTCGTGGGGGAGGGGGAATGGTGCAGGGAAGGAGACCCAGACAGGGGGAAGGGAGTTGAGGACCAGGGCACTCACGCTATCAGGGAGAGGGAAGGCACAACCCCAAGGGGGGGGGGGGGGAAAGACAGGGCTCGCACCCCACATGTACCGCAGTCATGCACTCGCACACTCCAAGGAAACACACGTTACACAAGCACACACCAATATATCCTCGCCTCCCTGTTCCTGGGTTACCTGGGCAACCGGCTGTAGCACCGGGATCTCCGAGGTCACCGCGGCCTCTGCAGGCGGTGCCACAAGCCCTGCTCCTGTAGGGGGCGTGGCCAAGCGATGGGTCTCGGCCCGCAGAGGCCTCCCCGGCCACCTCTCTGCCCGGTGGGTCTGACAGGCTGCAACTTCGGGGGTTTCCTTAGGTCAGAGTCTGGGCTAGTCACTGACAGTCAGGGGTAATTCCAGGTCAACATCTGGCAGTGCAAAAACAGATGTGCCGGTGGCCAGCAGGCTGCAGCAGGCCTAAGTGGGCCACCATTGCATCTGGTTTTTACCCACAGTTACAGCAGATTCAAATTTCTGGCCAGAGTGTAAAAATAATTATTTTTGTGACTTTTTGTCATCGAACGATATTGCAGGGAATGATATTAATGCTCGGAGCAGATCGATTCACACACATCTTTTTTCACCAGTGGGGAGCTTTGAATTGTCAATTGTATCAGCAGGGAGCTTTGCCCGTCAGTGCGTCAGGGATGTATGTTAGTGACAAAGACACACAAAACTTTCTAGAATGACAGCAGGAGGGTAGCAGAACAGATTGAGGGAGGCAGTGGCATTGGGGGACATAGGAGAGGAGGGAATTATAGTGTAGGCCAGCAGGGGCGCAAAGTAGGATGCTTGTGGTGGTGGGGAGCATGGGATGGTGTCCACCTTCTGACACTTTCCCTCCCTGTGGGTGTCCGCAGTACCCAAATCCTCCTTCACAGAAAAATGAACAGAGGCAGGGAAAGATTCCAGGGTGGGAGGGGAGATACTGGGTGACAAGGGGGCAGGGAGAGATGCATCGAGGTAGCTGGGAGAAGTGAGAGAGAAGGTGGTAGGAAGCCACAGGTGGTGGTGATGGGGTCTGAGAAAAAGCTACAGCTAGGGGCCGGAGGAGGGGGCATTCTCTTTTCCTTGCCTGAGTCAATTACACCATTTCCCCCCCTTATGTGAGGAAAACAAAATCTGATGTTAAACACTTGAGCTCGTTGTAACTTATTTTAAAGCTGCATTCGCTTCTCCAGAACATTGTTGTGAGGATGCCATCTTCCCCAGAGCAGCATTCTGGTTGGTGTTGGTGGAAGCCGAGTGACAGAGGCACCAGTGATGGGGGAGATGCTCCCTGCCCCTCTTATTTTTATCTTCTTGCCCACCCCTGAAACAAGAACAATGGAGGTTTCTGCTTAGAGCTGCTGAAGTTTATTTTACTTCTGTGGGAAGACTGACGCACTGGGAATCCCAGCGGTGCCATATTCTCCACAGCAGCAGTGGAGGATAGGAGAATTGGGGACTGCAAATAGGTCTTGCAAGTGTTCTGGCTCAAATTTGGACTGGATAGGATTTTTTAAAAAAAATATTTAAACTTACAGCCCACACTTCCCCTAACGCTCATGGAAGTTAGCTTTACAATATATATATATAAATAATATATATTATATAAAAAAATTACTATTCATCATCATTTTATCTCCTTGCACGGTAGGTGATTATTATTCCCATTTTACAGATGGGGAACTGAAGCCAAGAGAGAAGGACTTGCCCAAGGCCACCCAGTGAGTTCACGGCTAAGGTGGGATCTGAACCCTAATCTCCTAGGAATCAGTCCAACACCTTAACCTGAGGTGGGAAACCTCAGGCGCTGAGGCCAAATGTGACCTGTGGCTAGTTTTTATTTGGTCCCTTTCCTGTTCCTATGTAATAATTGACTAACTGAGCTCAGAGTAAGACAGCAGAAATGAGGGCATGCACGAACAGATTCATGGCACAGAGCTATGCTCTGGACCTTTCTCTTCCCTAGCACCTCCCTGCCCCCAACTTCTACGTGGTGCTTGTAGCTTTTACTAATTTTCAGAGTGGCCCCTGGAAGGGAAAAAGCTTCCCCACCCTTGCATTAGCCATTATACTACATTGTTTCCCCCCCAAAGAGAACTGGGGTGGAAGAGAACCCTCACCCTCACAACCCAATTACCCCATCACTGGGGATTTTTTGAGGGCGGGGGAATGACAGATCATAGGGATGAGAAGGAGCATGACTACTAACAGAAAGATTGGGGGGGGGGGGGGGGAGAGAGAATGGCCCAGGGTCCAGAATAAGGTGAGGGGTACTCCACTCTGCCACCCATTGTTGCAGCTACCATATTTCTAATGCAACATACTAGTTCCAAACAATGGCGGAGGCTGGTACAATTTCATGGGCAATTTCATGTGTGCCCATTTAAAAACATTTTCTATTGGAATTGGGTTTTTCTGTTGGGTTAGTAGGTATGACGATTCCTACATCAGTGCAGGGGGTGGACTAGAAGATGCCTTCCCATGCTAGGACTACAAGTCAATAAGTGGGTTCAAGCCAGCATCCTATGTTTCTGTGCTGGCTACCATTTCCTCCGCTGAACCATCAGGAAAGGAAAAAATGTTGAGAGGATAGGGACTTTCACAGCAAGTAATACTGTCTACTCATTTACTTTGGGGGCTTTTAGCAATTGATGATATTTAGGTCTTTTGTATATGCACTCTGAAAATCTACCCATTAGTCTACCTATAGTGACTATTACTTCTATTACTATTGTAGATACTTGCTCCAGCTGACAATGGAAATTTCCAATTTTGTCTTTGAAAAACTGTTCCTAGATAGCTAATTTAGGTCACAGACTGTGGTTTTCTAAGGCAGCCAGGAAAGACTGATTGAAACATAGTAAACCAGTCAAGTCAGCCCTCTGGAGCACAACTGTCTAAGAAACCAAAGACTGGTATAAGAAAAACTTTATATAAAATAATAATAATAATAATCACAAACTCCAAAATCTCTGGAGTCAATTCAGTGTCATAGCTTTATGCTGTCAAAGGCTTTTGAGAGCAGAAAATGCCAGTTCTGCGACTGCTAACCGGTTCACATAAATGCTCCCTAGCCATTAACTAACAGAGGTCTAGAGCTTAGGTTAGATCAGGGTAATTGCTGTCAACCATTTCTAACAAGGCTGACCACAACAGAATGCCAAGGAGGCCCCTGTGGAGACCACAGGAAAGAAAGCAAAAATCAGCTGAAGGACCAGTGAGGAATGCTCTGTGCTCTTTTTAATTCCATAACTGAACTTGAAGCAGCTGCCACTGCACTCTGGAAGACTTTAAAACATGGTAACAGTCATGACAGATGATCACTGTGGCTACTACATAGCATCTACCTATTCTGCCTTAAAGTGATACTGTCTCTTAAACAGAAAGCTTAAGACACTGGATGGGACACAGCAACTTTAGTTAAAAGAATCCAGAGAAACTATCAATTGTTATTGTCAAAACAATGTTATTTATTCTTGTTTGTTCTAACCGAATCTAATTGAATTGAGTTTATTTGGCGTAGCCATCATAAGACAAACAGACATACAGATTATAAACAATAATAAACAATTTCTTACAAACTAGTATCAAATAAAGTCTTGGACTCAAGACCGAAAAACAAACTGGGGGATCACCAGTCCAGCATCCATAGACATACACCCCATGTTTGTTCTATGATGCTCAGTTCATTTATTTTGATTTTCAGTCTATTACACCCATTTAAAAAAAATATTTTGCTGAACAATTAAAACATTAAAAAGTAGGATGCTGTCCTATCAGCAAGCTTAGGTTATTACTAAATGACAGAATTTTATATGAGTTTTTCTGTGCCTAAAGATAGATTAGCCATTATTAACAAAACCCCACTCAGCCAAGTACATTGTGTTCTAATAATGAGCCATGCAATACAATGAGAATGTGTACATGTTAAAGCATAAACGTAGTAGCATCAAATAAAAGTAGGTATTCATAGGGGATGCCTTATACACTAGCCGAATACCAATCAACCTATCCCCTCCGGGTCTTGGAATTGTACCAATCAGCGTACTATCTAGGTGTAGCGTATACTACATACATATTTATGGCAAGATCGTCAAGAGATGCCGAGTTCCTCAAGCTCCCAGTGAAGCCAGGTCATTGTTGTCCTTCTACCTAAAGGCTTCACGGCTATCAGCCTGTTTCTTTGTTTAAAAATCGTTTAACAAGAGGCAGCCAAGCAACGCATGGGCGTGTGGGTCTCTTCCAAAGAGCAATAATAAATCAAGAGTCAGGGATTCCTTCCCCTGCCTGATCCACATTGGCAGAAGGTTCTATTGTTCTCTCTGCAGGTTCCTGGCTGTCACGGGGGGGGGCGCTAGGAAGCCAGGGGCTTCCAATCTAGAGGAACAATATTGTAGCAGCAAGGTTCTTCCTCATCCCCTCCCTCCCTCCCGTTTTTAATCCCAGTCCCCCTGCTGGAATGGCAGCGCTGGGCGTGCCAACTACAATGGCGTCAGGAACAACCTGTCAGCTCCTGGCACGCTGTGCCCACTGCCTTCCAACACAGAACCGAGAGACCATGACCAGGCTGCACGGGGTGAGAGGAACGACGTGGATGCGCCCCTCTAATGCCACCCTTCCGCTGCCATTCCCTGTCCTCCAAAAAAAGGTCTCTCCAGTGCCACAGCCTCCAAGGCCCCCTAACCAAATGGGGGGGGGGGGAGAAATACAGCCGTGGCAAAGCCCCACCGCATCCTTCCCTAAGGGGGTATCCCTGACCTGGGTCATCGCGCTCTGGAAGGAAGGGGAATTGGGCTCTCTGCGCCCAAACCAGACACATGGCTAGGAAGCCGGGGTCCCCCTGCCTCCATAAGGCGATGCAGTACGGGCTGAGGCGGGAGCTGGCCGGGACTCCCGTCCCATTCCCTTCCCAGGAAAGGCGGCCAACCCCACCCACGCCAGAACCGACAGCCGGATCCAGGACCCTGTCGGTTCGCTGGCTGCCCCATGCCAGCCCAGGCGACTCGACACCGGCCACCGCCCCTGATTTAGCCCGGCGCAGGGCCATAGCGTATCGCCGGTCCCCGGGAAGCGAAGGACAAGGGGCAACAACCGCGCAGCAGCCGGGGAGACTGGGAGAAACAGGCGCGCAAACGCCCAAGAAGCCGGGCTCAGGCAGGAGCCAGCCCAGCCCAGGCATGGACGAGGGTCTAGGAGGGAAGGCAAGGGGGGATCGGCTAGGAAGGGAAACCCGGGTCGGGTCAGGCCAGGCCCGGCTTACCCGCTGCGGTGCTTGCTGTCCATCCTCTTCTTCTGCCTGACCGGCTGCAGCGGGATGTTATCGGTCATGGCCGCGGCGACTGGGCGCGGGCGGGGCGGGGCAGAACAGCGCCAAACGGGATCGGCTTCCCAGCAGCGTCTCGGCCCGGCTTTTCCGCGCTCTGACAGCGCCAGAGAAGGGGGAAGGGCCGGCCTTCTAGCACGCAGGTAACGTGCCCGCTCCCCGTCTGCCACTCACACCAGCCGGGCTCGGCCCACATAGCCCACTGCCCCCTTCCGCTACCGCCCACCTACTGGACACTTCTCCTCGCAGCCCACCCACTAGGCACGGCCTCCCCTACGCTGCTCCCCCCCAGCCCACCGGGCACAGCCTGCTCCCCACCTCCTAGCCCACCCACCGGGCACAGCCTGCTCCCCATCCCCTAGCCCACCCACCGGGCACAGCCTGCTCCCTACCCCACCCACTGGGCACGGCCTCCCCTACATTGCTCCCCCCCGGGCCCCAACCCACCAGGCACAGCCTGCTCCCCACCCCCTAGCCCACCCACTGGGCACGGCCTCCCCTATGCTGCTCCCCCCCAGCCCACCGGGCACAGCCTGCTCCCCACCCCCTAGCCCACCCACTGGGCACGGCCTCCCCTATGCTGCTCCCCCCCAGCCCACCGGGCACAGCCTGCTCCCCACCCCCTAGCCCACCCACTGGGCACGGCCTCCCCTATGCTGCTCCCCCCCAGCCCACCGGGCACAGCCTGCTCCCCACC
>QEPC01013938.1:5147418-5171284 GCA_003113815.1 Sphenodon punctatus
GGGCACGGCCTGCTCCCCACCCCCCTAGCCCATCCACTGGGCACTTCCTCCCCTACACTGTCCTCCCCCTCCCCAACCACTGGGCACGGCCTCCCCTATACTGCTCCCCACCTCCCCGAACCCACCCACTGGGCACGGCCTCCCCTACACTGCTCCCACTCCCTCCAGCCCACCTACTGGGCACACTGCTCCAATCCCAACCCACCCACTGGGCACGACCTTCCCTACACAACTCACCCACCCACCCACTGGGCACTGCTTCCCCCACACTACTTCCCCCAAGCCCACTCACTGGGCAGTGTCTCCCCTACGTTGTTCCCCCCCAGCCCACCCATTGGGCACTGCTTCCCTCCCCACTGCTCCTCCCTGTTTCTCCCCTTCCTTCCCACTGAGCACTGTTTCCCCTCCCCCCCCCCCATACACCCACCCTGCAAACCAACTGGATACATCCTTCCCCCACTGTCTCCCCCCTCCCAGCCCACCCCTTAGGGCACTGCCTCCTCCACTGCTTCCCCTCCTCCCAGTCCACCTACTGGGCACTGATCTCCCATCATTGCTTCCCTACTCTGTGGATTGTTCCCCTTCCCACTAGCCCCCCATCCAACTCACTGAGAATTTCTCTTTACTGCAGAGATTCAGAAATTGTGGATTTGGAACTGAAGTGGGGTCAAGGCATCTGTGGATGGGATTGCGATCTGATATTTAATATACTTTGCAAAGCATGGGTTTTGCTGCTGTTGGCGTCTGGGATCATAGAATTACTTAAGTCTCAAAATGCAATCACACGGGCAAAAAAGGTTGTGAACTACTGCTTTACTGTTCCTACCACCACACACACACGCATGCTCCATAATTGGGTACTGTGCTTCCCCATCCATTACCTTTCCCCAGCTCACACATTGGGCACCGCATCTCCTGCCATTGACCACCAACTGGGCATTGTCCCTCACCACCCTTCCCACTACCTCCTCCTCAACTTCCTACCCATTAGGCATTGCCCCCCCCCCCCCAAAAAAAAATCCTTCCACTTCTTCCCTCCTGGCCCTTTCATTGGGTACTGTACTATTTCCCACAGAAGCTTGAGATTTCATTCACTGGACCTCAGCTACTGTTTGGGGTTCAGTCCACCAAGGCCATTCTCCATTTCTCAGCCCGATGCACACTGCAATGCAGCACAATGCCATCTCCAATATCTTTCTCCCATGATCAGGCACAGTTTCTCCTCATTTCCTTTTAATGAGCTGTGATAAATCTGTATTATTATTATTATTTATTAACAAACATTTATATAGCGCCAGCAGTGTACCTGGCACTTTACAAAGTAATAAAATAGACATGGTCCCTGCCCCTGGGGCTTACAATCTGTATCTTTCTCTCACTGCCTCCTATTTGGCATGATGGAGCAGAACAGTAATTCCAAAATCTTTTGGCTGTATGATCCCATTTTGAGACTTAATAAACCCAGACAGCAGCAGGAATTGCAAATCAGATAGCAGTTGGAATTGCAATGCCGTTAGCGGATTGCAGGAGCCACTGGGGGGCATGACCTATAGTTTAGGAACCTCTGGAATAGAAAATTGTCTCTCTGATTCATTCTTCCTTCGGTCACACTGGCTACACAGTCAAGTTGAAGTCTACGTTGGGTCTCCTGATTTCCACTTCAATGACATGGCTACAGACTGGATGTGCAGAAGGCACATCATTTGTTTTGGTTTACAAGAACCACTTTTCAGGAGTTTTTGTAAAGGACTCTACTGTTTTCATTTATTTTTTGTTTTATTTTATTAAAAATAATACATAAATAATTGTGCATGCACAAAATGGCAGCTGGGGCCATTCTGTGAATGCACGACCCTTTTCCAAACCGGCTTCCCTTTTCCAAAATGGTGCCAATGCTGCTGGTACCGTTTTAGAAAAGGGTGCATGTGCACAGAATGGCCCCAGCAGCTGTTGTGAGCATGCACAGTAAAAAAAATTATTTTAAAAATTATTCTTAATAAAATAAAACAAAAAAACCACCAACTGTCGTTTGTTTATTCATTCATTTTCATTACTTTAGTTATGAAAACGTATGGGTCTCCATTCGTTTTTGTAATGAATTAAAACAATATGAATTGCACTCCCCTAGTTACAGGTTCAAAATTTGGTGAGAGCCTTAGCTTTACCCATTTCAGCATGGTAGGGTAGTCAGCTAGTATGACTGTTCTAAGAAACTACCTCACCACGTACGAAATCAGTAACTCCTTAGCACCCTCCTATCTCCAAACCCAGCTAAACTCCACTACCCATCTCCTTTGTTCTGCCTTTTACCCTCCATTCTTTTTTATCCCATGCTGTTCTCCTTACACTCCTACTTCCCTTGCTTTCCATACCCCTACAAACACTGTCACGCAACCACCCCACAAGCTCTGCACATGTTTTCCTACCCCACCATCTCAGCCCTTAAGAACATTTATTTCTTTTAACAACTCCCTAGATGTTGGTCTTCTCCACATCATGACTGTGCTATGAATTAACCACTCATCCCCACATAACTCAGACATGCATAGCCATGTTTGTGGCTAGGGTCTGGCACAGTTCCTTATGCTATTGACCTCATAATGATTGTGCACAGGGTCCCTGCATGCCACAAAGTGGTAGCAAGGTATTATTTTTAATACAAGCCAAGCACATGCACCTGAGTCTTCGCACCCGCTTGAATGTTTGTCTGTCTTCTCCCCTGTCTCTCCCACTGTCCCCTCTCCCTGTCTCCCCCTCCTTGTCTTTTAGATTGTAAGCCACAAGCAGGGACCGAATCTATATCTATGTTCTGTACAGCACCAGGTCACAAGACTGGCACTATATAAATTATAATAATAATAATAATAATAGTGTGGCATGGCAGGTGACATGGTGATTCACCTCAAGGTATACTGCTGTACAGTCCAAATTCACATAGTCTGGATGCCTTTAGACTTGGATCTCTGTTTCAGTTCTAATCCTGCTCCTAAAGGTCATAAAGTTCACAGTGACAAATAATATTCCGTGGGATGAGCAATCTAACTAGTGCCATTCATGGTTCTACCTCATTAGCTGCAAAGTCTCTCGCCCTAATTACTTCCCAATGATATTAAGAGGAAAAGTTCAACTTTCACTTTCAGACATCTGAAATGCTGACACCATATCCTTTTTAAAATGAGGACTGTTAGGTTACATTTATGCTAAAGTATCTGGAAGAGAATCCAGCAAAATTAAGGAGAGTCCCAAAGGATTTGCGAGATCTGATCTGTTACCAGAAATGCTGAAGCTAGCCTAGGGGGAGCTTAATCAAAGTTAGTTGAGAAATACAAAGTGATTTTTTTTAAAGGATCAGTAGCAAGGGATAATGATGAGAGCTGGCATTTGTCACCAGGCTATGTTGCTACTTTGCAACTGCTGCAAGCTACATGCTTCTCTACAAATTTGTATAAACTAATTTTAACTAACTGGAGCCTTATTTACACTGCATTATTGACCCATTTACAGCCATCTGCGACCGGTAGGAAGAGCGGGATACAAATATGGTAAATAAATAAATAAAGAATTGCTACTATGTACTTAAATATAATTAACTGTTTGTAAGTATTCAATGAATTTAGACAATTGGAGACATATTCTTAACCCATTGGTTGTTTGGATATGTATTCCCCAAGTGACAGGTCTCCATGCCCTGTAAAATTTCTTATTTAGTGTATATTGTTTTTAATACAAAAGTTTGGATCTGTTTAGTTCGCCTGGTATTGTATATTTTATTTTATTTTATTTTGTTTACATGCAGGTGTACTCAAGCTTGAATTTGGGGTTGTTTGTATTGTTTGTTGGGCCATCGCGGAAGCCAGTGCCTGGGAATAAACTTGACTTGGCTACTATGCAAACCCTTAGGGACAGGGAGAGCCCTTATAAAATGTGATTTGCACTGGGGTCTTATAAAATAGGATTGTCTTTCAACCGGGAAAACTGCACCTATGTAAATGGTTTGTAACAATTTTATACCCATAACAGAGATCAGCAGAATAGAGAACACCTGTATGAAATGGCCATATCTACCTTGAGAGCCAGTGTGGTGTAGTGGATAAGGTGCTAGACGTGGACATGAGAAGCTGGAGTTCAAATCCTGTCCTTGCCATGAACTCACTGGGTGGCCTTGAACAAATCACAACCTCTCACCCTAGAAAGCCAGTGTGGTGTAGTGGATAAGGTGCTGAACTTGGACCTGGAAGCCAGCTTTCAAATCCTGCCCTAGACATGAACTCACTGGGTGGCCTTGGGGCAAACCACAGCACCTCAACCTCAATTCCTCATCTGTAAAAAATGGGAGTAGGTGTCTGTCTGTCCCTGTGTTCCTCTCACCCGTGTCTATCTTAGATTGTAAGCCCACTGGGGCAGGGACCCATCTTCAAAAATCTGAGACTAAAGCACAGCGTATGCCTAGTAGCGCTATAGAAATCAGTAGTAGTAGTAGTTCCTTGTTCATCATTTACATTTCATTCCTCAACTATAATACCCAAGCATCCTGTACATTTATAACAGACCACTTTTTATATTTGCAGTCTGTCATCAGCAAAACTAAGATTTATTCTAGAATGTAGTTTTATGAAAGACTCACTCTGTGCGCACGCGCGCACACACACACACACACACACACACACACATTAACACAAAGTAATTTCTTGAGCATATTTCAGAGGGTGTTTTTAGATAAGTGCCTCCCCACCCATTACCTACCCATCCATCGTGCATGTTGCAGGGCCTCATTGCCACCCTATGCAGCCCTGCAACATGCATGATGGGTGGGGAGGAGAGAGAGATGCATTACCAAACATTTAAAAGAAGGTGTGTGTGTGAAAGAGAGAGAAATCCTGGCTCCGTAAACATTAGGGATAAAATTCCTATTGACTAAAATGGGTCAGGATATCAGCTCTTTTCTCTGTGGTTAGATTTTACATTTAGGGCAAGATCCCTGGCACTAGCACGTGGCACATGTGCCAGTCTCACTGAAGTAAACAGGACTTGTGCATGTGCTAAAGACACACTGAAAAGTGGAAAATGTTAATATTTTGGATGTACATGGTCATGTGAGGATTAAAAGTTGTGTTAATTAGTTCTATGGGAAGCGCTCAGAGTGCCATGGCGGGGGGGTGTTATATAAATTATTATTATTAAGCCTTCTCAGTTTTTTATTCCTTGCCTGTGTTCCATCTACCATGGGTACCCACCATCACAGGGAATTCTTCCAATGATTTTCAGATGATCAGGTTCACAAACAGCATTTTTGAAATTGCTTTGGAAATAATAATTTACATCCTATCCATTATCGATTACCGGAGTTCACAAAGTGTTACTGATTATCCATCCCAACTTCAAGAGGAGCAATTGTTTCCTAGTTACACAGGGAATGGAAAAACAAGTACATCCGTATTGGTTTGTTACTAATTAAAGTAGAATGGATGTCAAGTGATAACAGAAGCACATTAGAAGTGCAAATCAATGTTACTATTTTTTATTTTATTAATAGACTCTAAAGGCAGTTCTGTGGGGCTGCTGCCCCTTTAAGAAGGGGGCTGTGTGGGCCAGACAGAGGGCTGAGTGCAAACAGGGGTGTGGCAGATAGGGATGGGAGAACAGAGCGCGGTTCAGATGTTCGGATGTTCGGTCGTTCAGTTCGAAACCCGAGTTCAGGTTCGATGGTTCGGTTCAGCCGAGTTCGGTTTGGCCAAACTTGGCCGAACATTCAAAAATAGCAAAACCAAAATGAAATCGAAACCTAAACCTAATTTTTGGCCCTGGAAAGATGTTTTTCTTGCCTCCGACCACGACCGAACTGTTTGGTCGCTCGAGAGTTCGGTTCGGTCGTTCGGTTTGGATGTCCGAACAGGCTGACTTCGGTCTGAACTCCGAACATCTGAACCGCGTTCGCCCATCCCTAGTGGCAGAGCCAGCCTCAGAGCTGGGGATCACCCTATGGGGAGCACAGGCTGAGAAACCCTGGGACAGAGTGGGCTGGTTACTGGCCCTTTAAGGCTGAAGAGGAAGCCTGGCCACACCCACTCTGCCTGTATAAAAGGACAGACAAGACAGGAGAGAGTCTCTGCCAGGGAGCCGAAGGAGCAACATTGCCCTGAGAAAGTCTTCCTGCTCTATGCTCTCCAGGGTGCTGAAGACTGGAGAACCAGAGGGACCCAGGCAAGTGGGAGAGGCTGTGCCCAGGAGGGAGCCTCTTGCCTTGGGAAGGCTTGGCCAGGGCCTGGGGGTTTAAGACCTGGGTGGATGGACTTCGGGGGTTGAGATTGTGTTGCTCCTGAGTCTTCAGAGATGGCCCTGGGCCTGCAGGGTGGAGGCGATTGAGCCGGCAGCCCCAGGTATAGAGAACATGGGCTGTGTTCGATAAAGGACTGTGGATTACTACCCTCTGGACCATGTGGTGTGTCCTGAGAGGGTACCCCCTTCTTGGAAGAGGGGGATTCAGCTGAGGCTCAAGGCTGAAACGGCATAGCAGTGGGGTAAACTAATTCCCCAGAGTGTGATCCCCAGCGCCCCATGTGGCCCTGTGGAGACCCCCTGCTACAACTTAGAATTGGAGGTTATTTTAGTCCTTAAATCATTATTTCTCTTCTTTCTGTTTTGCAGATTGAAAAACCGACTCAAACATCTCATTGGAGACCTATTTGGTCTAGGAATGGGTGTCACAGATTTGGATCAATCCGTAACTACTTGTTACAGATTAATCTGTATCAATCCATTCCAAACCAGAAAAGGTATGTTGTGGTTCAGTTTAAAATCTATAATAAGTAAAAAAATAGCGGTGCATGCTCAAAATGGCTGCTGGACCATTCTGTGCATGTGCAGCCTTTTCCAAAATGGCAGCAGTCTTCACATGCACAGTGGTCATTTTGTGCGTGCGCAGAACAGCTGCCCAAACCCAAAATGGTGGCAATGCTGCTTTCCATTTTGAAAAAGACCATGCATGCACAGAAAAAGCTGGTGGCCATTTTGTGCATGCATGTTGTTGTTTTTTAAATTAATTGATTTAAATATGGATCTGTAATACAGATTAGGAAAACTGGTTGAAGATTTTAAGAAGGTAATGGGATTGGGGAGCATTTTCAAATAATTCCAAGTTAATTGAAGTACCATTCATATCTCACTTGTGGAAAATAAACAGAAACATTGGTAGTCCTGCTGGAATTTCCTGGATAGCTCCTTCTGTTATTGTGTCTTGTTACTGCTGCCTGATGCACTGGTAAACAAGGAGTGCAATTGTTGAACAAATTGCAATCTACCAAAGGTGAAGCAGAGGTCGCGGTTGCATTTTCTGATTAAGACACTTCATGAACAAGAATTGCTGTTCCTGCGCCCACCCCACCTTACCTGTGGGGACGCCTACGGGGGAGCGGGGTTTGCTCCACCCCCAAAATGGAGGGAGACAAGCTGGGGATGTCAGGCTGGCAGCTTAGGAAGCGTGCGGACTGAGTCTCGCAAGGCAAGATCTCAGAGGGCACCATTTTGAGGAGCGGCTGGAAAGCACAGTCGTGCGACGAGGAGCACCAGACAAGAAGCAAGGCGCGACCGCTCCTGCTTCTCACACTCACCAGCACGGCAAGACTTAGGGTGCGATCAGCACATCAAAAGGGCCAGCGGTCCTGTCCATCAGGTACTGGCAACCAGAGGAGCGAGACAAGGTGGCCCTACCCCCTTCACACTTACGGGGATCGGGAGGTGGGGAACGGGGGTTGATCTCCCCACCCCCCGTGCATCCAGGGGACAAGGCCAGATAACAAGTGAGACCAGCCAACCCCCCCCCCCCCCTTATGGGAAGGAGAGGCAAAGGGAAGACCAAGGGCCCAGCAAAGCAACCCCCCTGCAGGGGTTAGGGAGCCAAGGCAGCTGCAGGCCGAGGTGATCATGGCCTCTGCAGAAATGAATGGGGGGATGCAAGGAGGTACTGTGGGGCCTGGCACAGCGCCAGCCCCCACGGGAAAGGACCCGTTCGGCCCCTCAGTGCAGGAGAGAGAGGGAGCCATTGCCAACAGTACTTGCCACGTCCTTCCCCTCCTCCCGAGAGAGGAATCACCAGAGCCCCTAGCCAGGAGTGGCAAAGAGTCCCCCCTGAGACACGTTAGCTGCCCAAGCACACCCTCTTGGCATGCTGAGTGGCAAGTGAGACCCCCCGCACATTCTAGAGATGACCCCCCCAAGGGTGTTGCAGTGGGAGGGGTGGGATGCAGGCCCCCACCCAGTGCCCGGGCGTCAGAACTTTCCCTAGGCAGGCAACCCCGCCTGGCGCCCCTCTCCCACCTTGGCAGGGTGCGGCAGCGCACATTGTCTCCCGACAGCCCCAGGACTGAGCCCCTGCCCAGGCGCCGCATGAGGAGTGGCCTGTCGTGGGCCATATTGGAGCAGCTGCAGGATTTCACGGGGAGAATGGAGTCTATGGAGGCCATGGTGCGTGCCATCGCAGAAAGGCACCCCCCGGAATCACATGGTGAGGCGGTGGCACACGACGCTGGGCTGTCGACCCACCTGCCCAGCCCCCGTTGACGCCATGACGTTCCCTCACCAAACCCCAGTAGGTGCTGTTTTGAAACCCACCCACAAGAGCGGGAACCTCATTGCAGTGGATGCTGCGCAGAGTGCACCCAGGGTGGTGCCAGTGATACCACCCACCAACAGCAACTGGGTTGGGTCGGCTCATGGGTCCCGTGGCCTGCTCAGTCGAGCCGCCTCCTCCCCCGACTGGGGACACACAGAGCCACCTCCATCAGGTCTCTGGGGCAATGGGGTTAGCCAACAGATAGCCCAAGTATGGTCGCACCAGGGACCATGCTAGGTGGTGCACACCCCGACTCGGAAAGTGACGCCCTTGGTGGGAGGATACGTTAAAATGAATGTTCCCATAGGGACTCGCTTGATGGAGGCCACAAGGGACAAAATTTGGAAGGGCGTATACGTAGACATATTCGCTTTCCTTTTCAGCGACCCTATCCCTGATCCCAACTTTAAGGAGGAAGGTAAGGATAAAGAGAAGTTTAAGAGACCCAAGGTGGACCGAAATTGGTCCAACTGGTCAGCCGCCTTCTCAGGACCGGCCCCAGGCATGTGCCACGTGCGACTACACATAGCCCTGCAGCCAGCTGGGGCCCCGTGCTCGACCTTCTGGGAGGCAGGCTGCAGCCAACTTCTCTCCCAGTAAGTTCTTCTGCCTTCCCATCCCTGGCTCTGGTCCCCATCCCTCACCTGCCTCTGCCTCCTAGTAGTGCTCCAGCAACAGCAGCGGGACACAGGGACACGATTGGACTGGGAGATAAAGCTGTTTGTTTACAAACAACTCCTCCCCATGTGCGTGATCAGAAGGTTGTTACCTTATAAAGAAGGTTCTTCGAGATGGCTCCCAACATTCTCACAACTGGGTTCTGCACGCTCACCCTATTCCAGTATTAGATCACATGATGGTCTCGAGCTCCTCTAGTATAAAAAGCCCTGACTCTCCCCCTCAAAATGACAGTTCCTTCCAACCCTTTCTAGGAATATAAGAAGAAAATTCCATGCGGGGCTGGAAGGGTGGTGGTTGTGAGAATGTTAGGCACCATCTCAAAGAACCTTGTTTACAAGGTAAGAACCTTGTTCGTCTTCGAGTGGCTCCTCACAGGCCAATTTTTACATGGCTCTGCCGGGTGGGGGGGTCCGTGGGCACGCTGGCGCATAGGCAGGGCATGCGCACGGCCTCACCTGCATCCCCACTCACACACACCCCATCCACACCCACGGAGTACCCGCCGTTTCCCCCGGTTGCTCCATGCATGGGGGTGAGTGGGGATGCGTGTTAGGCAGATGCACACGCACCCCCCACTCACCATGTTCACGTGCACCGCATCATTCACATGGGGCTCCCCCACCAATAACACACAGAAATCTGCGTGTTCATGGGTAGGAGAGGCCCATGCAAAGAGGGGCACGTTCTCACAACTGTCTTATTTCTATTACCTTAGGTAGGAATTTAGGATGTAAACCAATATCTATTCTATACTGGAAAATCTGCAAATATGGTTCTGAGATTATTATGGCTGCTATTTCACTAACTCTTCTTAATGAAGTTATTGCTAACAGGAATACTGTCTTTAAACCCACACCCCATAACCAGTTCATTTACGGCCCCCATATAATAAATTTACGCTGCCCCGGGGGCACAAATTAAATGGTTATGTGTGGGGGCAGTGTGAATAGATTATGGGGGCACAACTGAACTGGGTGTGTATGTGTGTGTATATATGTATATATATATATATATATATATATATTTAAAATCTCTTTTCATGGCATAACGCACTTAATAGGCTAGCTGCATTTTGGATGTTTTGTGGACTTGATAGCAGCACCTCTGGACTGCTCGCACCATGTGTGTGCAGAAGGCAGCGGCAGCACCGGCAGCAAGAAGCAACAGGCCCTGAAGGCCAGACTGGCTAAGCTGCCCCCAGTAAGGCAGTGGACGCAGTCAGTCTCTCTGTGCCTGCTTCACTGCCCGCCGGCTGCCCCTGCAGCGGAACCACTCCTGGGGAGTGGTGGTAGATGCTCGGCTGGGGAGGTGGAGGGGGGGGGGAAGGATTGGGAAGCCATGCTTGTCTATGGCTGCTTGGAGGGGTGGAGAATGTGAATCCTTCCTGTCCAGAGGGAGTAAATGTTATGTAAATTTACACATTTGCATAATTAGGATGTGGGCTAATTATGCAAATTAGGCCCCACACCAAGACTTCGCACATGGCCTCACAAACCCTGAGGCTGTCCTTGCTCTTTCTCAGTCTTTATAGGGGTCATGCTGCAAATGGCCCCGGAGCACACCACCGAGCTGTTAAAGTACCAGGATATAGTTTGGCGGGCTTATGACACAGGCAACCCGGGGGCGTGGCTTTGCTATGATGAGGCCTTTAGAAAACAAGCCTCCATCACCCCTGGGCTGAGGTGGGATAGATATGCACAGGACGTATGGCTCAAGTGCATGAGCAATGTCAGCAATGTCCCTCACACAGATAGCGGACACACTTTGGTGAAAGATGGGGTGACCCCTGCGAACAACTCCTTTCGGTCAGGTGGGCGCCGCCCCCCTACCAAGGGGGCCACATGCTGGGGATACAATGAGTCGGGGAGTTGCACCCACTCCCCCTGCCGTTTCCGGCATGCCTGTTCCCACTGTTCAGGTAACCACTCAGCTTGTCACTGTAACAGGGTTAGATCCCTGGCCAGAGACAAAACCCCAGCCAAATATCCACAAGGGGGGCAACGGTCAGGTGGCAGCAAGGGCCCCAACCCCAGTACATTATAGAGCCTTGGCCAGAGCCCTGCTCAACTGCCCCATGCGAACGGAGGTCCGATATGTGGTAGAAGGTTTTAAGGAGGCTTTAGGATCCCAGCGGGCCATGTCAAGGTGAGAGCCTGGGTGAAGAATCTTAAATCTGTCAGAGGTATGGAGACATTGATGCATGCCAAGCTCCAGAAAGAGATAGCGGCAGGTAGGATGGCTGACCCATTCAATTCCCTGCCCATGGCTTTGCTGCATGTCTCACCCCTTGGAATAGTGCCTAAAAAGGCTCCAGGGGAGTTCCGCCTCATCCACCACCTCTTCTACCCTAGAGGGGGGTCAGTCAATGACGCCATCCCCAAGAACTCTGCTCAGTCCGCTGTGCATCCTTCGATGTGGCAGTTAACATGATATGGGAATGCGGCCCAGGGAACTCCTGGCGAAATGCGCCATTAAATCCGCCTTTTGCCTGCTGCCGGTCCACCCTGATTTCGAGCTGCTGGGCTTTCAATTCCAAAGTAAATTCTACTTCAATAAAGCCATGCCGATGGGGTGTTCCATCTCCTGTTCGGCTTTTGAACGGTTCAGCTTGTTACTTGATTGGTTGGTCTACCACAGAGTGCGGTCATGTTTTGTCATCCATTATATTGATGATTTCCTGTTCCTGGGCCGTGCAGGCACGGACAAATGTGAACGACTCCTCCAGACGTTCTACTCCATTGTGGACGAGCTGGGAGTTCCCGTTGCCCTGGAAAAAACAGTAGGGCCCGTTACAGTGCTCACGTTCCTTGGTATAGAGGTGGACACGGTCAGAGAGGAGTCCCGCCTCCCTCGTGACAAGTTGGAGTCCATATTGGGAGCAATCATGGACTGCTTAGTGCTCACCAAGGTGACTGTCCACCAGCTGCAGAGTTTGATAGGCAATCTGAATTTCGCTTGCTAGGTGGTGGCACCAGACCAGGCATTTCTGTCCCGGCTCAATGCCAAAGTACCAGGCAACCTGCCCCCCTTCCCATTATCACATCAGGGTGATGGCAGACATGAAGCAAGACCTCATAACTTGGTGCCGGTTCCCATTGAAGGCGGACAGGATCAGCCTATGGAGGCAGCAGATGCTCTTGGAGGCTGAGCTGCAGGTTCAGTCAGATGCAGCTGGGTCTTTGGGCTTTGACTTCTACTTCCGGGGAAAATGGTGTGCGTCTCCATGGCCGCCCTCATGGTCCCAGGCTGGAATTACATGAGATCTGGCCTTCCTCGAGTTTTATCCAATAGTCCTGGCAGTTTACCTGTGGACAGGGGACTTTGCCAACAAAACTGTGTTGTTCTGGTGCGATAACATGGCGGTAGTGCAGGTCCTCAATACCCTGTCCTTCAAATTCACCCATGTGGTTGGGGTTGGTACGGGCATTTATGCTGCATTGCCTAGGTAACAATATTCTATTTACATCCAAGCACGTACTAGGAGTCAACAACTGCATAACCGATGCACACTCTCATCACCAAATGGACCGCTTCTGCCTGTTGGCACCAGAAGCCAGAAAGGAGCCAGAGGTAATGCCCCCGAAACAGTAGAACATTGGACAGTAGAGCTGTATGAGGCTGTGCAGGGTTCCATTGCCCCCAGCACCAGGGAGTCTTACAGCAGGGGTTTCTCCGAGTTTCAGGCATTCAGGTTACAAATGGGTTGGAACACAGATTTCCCCATCGCGGAACCGCAGGTGCTGCAATTTGCAATGTCGTTATGATCCAGGGGCCTAGTGCCCTCCGCAATAGCGGACAAATTAGCTGCAGTATCATTTTCTAGCAGGTTAGCAGGTCACCACCCTCCGGATCAGAGTTTCTTTGCAAGTAAGCTAATTGAATCCTGGTCTTGACCGCATGGCCCCAGAGCAAACACCAGGTTGCCAGTTACCCCGGATATCCTCACAGCATTGGTGGGCTCACTCCCCCAATATCTGCTTCAATGCTTTCGAAGCCACCCTATTCAGTGCAGCTTTTCTGCTGGCCTTCTTTGGGGCTGTCAGTGAATTGGCGGTTGCCTCTAGATCTGACCCTAATCCTGGAGTGGTTAGTTATGGGGACGTATCTATCAGGAACCAATCCCTAATTATTTTTCTCTGGAGATCCAAGTCTGGTCAAAAGTCCAGGGGCCATATTATCACACTGCAGGCGGTGGGCTCCCCCAAGCTGTGCCCATGGCGGGGACATAATTGTCCACGAGGGTATCCGCTTCTCATGGCCGGAGTTGTACAGGGCAGACGGGGTCCACCTCTCTGAAGTGGGCATCGATATGTACCTAACAGCCATTAGAGAGAAACTTTCCCAATTACTGTGAGGTCGGGGGTGGGGGTCTCCAACCAGCCAAGCAGGTGCTGGTGGTTTGCTGTGATAGGGGTCCAGGGTATGTATTAGCAGGGTTCGTTAGA
Organism: Sphenodon punctatus; assembly: GCA_003113815.1. Classification (NCBI taxonomy): domain Eukaryota; kingdom Metazoa; phylum Chordata; class Lepidosauria; order Sphenodontia; family Sphenodontidae; genus Sphenodon; species Sphenodon punctatus. The sequence continues at coordinate 5,161,153 of QEPC01013938.1, forward strand.
GTTAGCTGCTTGTTGAGTCACCGCCTTACGAGATGGGGCCACGGGTGAAGCTAGAGTAGGGGTGGCTAGCTTCCAACCCAGGCCCAGGAGGGAGGGTGAGTCATACACCAGAGGACATGGGCGGTACAGTCGCTGCCTCCCTCTTACTCCGGTCACGAGCAGCCAGGCGGCTGGAGTCAGGGCCGGCCCCAGGGCTTGTGAGGCCATGTGTGAAGTCTTGGTGCGGGGCCTAATTTGCATCATTAGGCCCGACCTAATTATGCAAATGTATAAATTTACATAAAACTTAATCCCTCTGGACAGGAAGGATTCCCATTCTCCACCCCTCCGAGCAACCATGGAGAAGCACGGCCTCCCCATGCTCCCTCCCCAAGCCGAGTGTCTATCACCACTCCCCAGGAGTGGTTCCACTGCAGGGGCAGCCAAGCGGACAGCGAGGCAGGCACAGAGAGACTGACATTGGGCTGCACAAGTTATAAGTTATACTTAACAGTTAAAAGCATAGAGTATAGGCTGAACCCAGAAGGGGTTCCCTCAACTTTAACCTTCTGTTAATAAAGAGTGTGGCCTTTTAAACCCCACACAACGTGTCCTTGTCTTCTTCTAGGGGTGCTGGGGCAAATAGTAGGGAAAACAGCAGAGATAAGGTGGCATGAACTATGCTACTCGAGTTGTCTCCGATAGAATTGAACAGAAAGACAAACACAGTAAATGCACCTGAAGTAGTTAAATTATCAGGATAGCATTATTTTACAAAAATCCTCCCTTTGTTTCTTCCCAAACTCTTTATCTGCAAAGTGCCATGTGCCTTCCTGCTCAGCTGTACAAATACTAAATGTTGTTCTGCACTTCAAAAGGTTGGTGTATTTTAGCTCTCTGGATTATCCTCAGGCTCTCGCAGCTGAAGCATGTTTCCTATTGGATAGGATTTGCATTTAATACAAATTTAAACATAATTGGCATGAAATAGCTCTCCTCATTTGTGTCTCATCTAAACTATGCAAGAAAACAGCTATGAACTCTTCTCATCTACAGGAAAACTTGACTTTGCATTCTTACCCTACTGCCCTCTTTTCAGAATCGCTATTTGACCTGCAGCCTGTTGGTCTAGGTGCAGGATTCTCACTTAGGGTCCGAAAGGTTGCAGGTTTGTATCCCAAGCAAACTCTCTCACTCCGGTGGGTGAGGGTACACAAAGGGGCCGTACAGGTATTTTTAAACAAGGTGGGTGGGTCTGTGACCGGTTCGGCGGAGGGTGCATGGGCGTCCTGTGCAGGGGGAGCACTTCACACAAGCGACCGCATGCACAGCTGCTCTGCCCACCCAGTCCATGCACGGGGCACTCCAGCTTTTTGCCAAGAGACCTGTGCATGGGGGTGGGGAGCTGGAGATGCCTGGGGGATGGGTGGGCACAGGAGCGTGCACTCCCCCCCCCCCCCCATTCAGATGAGACAGGACCCACTCAGGGACAGGCGGTCCTTACATGAGGTCTCTTAAAGCACCCTACTTACTTAGGGAGGTTGCAGGCTCTCCATCACTGGAGGTTTTCAAAAAGAGGCTGGGCAGCCATCTGTCAGGGATGTTGTAGTTGTATTCATCCTGCATTCAAGCAGGGGGCTGGACTACATGGCCCTCAAGATTCCTTCCAATGGGAAGATTCTATGATTCTTTATCCCCTATTGCTGCCCATTGCAGCATGTTCTTGACTTAATGGTTATATCTAATTGAGGTACGGGCTGTGCTTTTTATTTGCCTGACAGGCATTTTCTAAATTATTTATTATTATGTATATAGTGACAGCAATGTACCTGGTGCTGTACAGTCAGCAGTTATAGACAAGTCTCTACCTGAAGGGGCTTACAGTCTATGAAAGACAAGGGAGGGGAGATGAGGGAGAGGGGAACATAAGGAAAGATAAGAAAATATTGTTTCAGCACTTTAAGCCACATGGTTTATTTATGCTGAATTAGGTTGCGATTTTACATCTTTTTCCTATGTACACGGCATGCCATTTTCCAAAATTTCATAATTAAAGCAGAGGTTCCCCAACTGTGAGTAGGACCATGCTATCTGCAGATGGGGGTCACGAGACCAATTGATATTTCAGATACTTTGTATGTCTTTCTTGCTGCCCGAGATCCCTCCCCCATTTCTCCCATGCCCCATTTCTCAGGGGCACCTAAAGGTAGTCATGCTTGGGGCTCCACTGGGAGTCCTGCACTGTGCCTCTGGTGAAAATAGGGGGCACTATGATTCCCCCAGAAGTAGAGAAAATAGTGGAGCGGGGGGCAATCTGGTGGTAAGGCCAGCCCTGAACACAGGCCAAAGAACCTACATGCACTTCCAAGCAAACATAGACCAACGACACCCTCCCACCCACCGCCCATAAAGGTCCAGCAGTAATCATGTCCTAAACAAAAAAAGTGACACCCCCCAGCACAGCCCCCCTATACTAATAAAAGCCAAGAGCCCCATACCCCAAATAATCCAAGCACAGTAACAGCAAGCATAAAAGAGGGGGAAAGCAAAGGGGGAAGAACTGTTCCATCTTGAATATCACTCACATTTATACTAAATTAACAGTTTAAAGTTATAATCATTAATTAAATTTTTTTAAGATATAATTTCATTGTTTCATGGTAATAGTTAACTTGTTTTGTAATTAGCATAAGTATCTGATCTATTGAAGATTAAAATCTCTTTGGTATTCTGCTAGATTAATACTTTAAAAATGTTTCATCATTGTTCAGCCAAATATTTGTTGACTGGTCAAACACCCAACCCTACACAGAACACTGATTTAAATACTACGGCTATGCACAGGGTTATATTTTGATCTGTATTTTAGTATTTGAATCTGTGTTCATGTTGTTGGGGGTTGGTTTTTTTGCTTAGAAGCACAGTGAAGCTCTGCTGGCTTGGCAGGCCTATAATGAAAGGAAAACAACACAGAACTGCTAAGTCTGCTACTAATTTTAAAAGGGTTAACCAACATTTCATTAAAAATGACTACAATTATCTTTATATGGAGACGGCAACATATCTTGCATTGTGAATCATTAATTATTGGGCTTGGGCCCCTATGTATCTGAAAGACCACCTCTCCTTCCATGCCCCACTGCGACCCCTATGGTCAGCCGGGAGCACCCTCTTTCATATCACCTGCTAACTCAGCAATCCCAGGTGGTCACTCCACTTGTTCTGGAATTACCTCATCTGTTGTCACTAAGAAGTCATCATAATCACCAAGGCTTCCCATTTCATGTGTTGCTTATTTATTTTATTTATTTATTCAATAATTTGTATCCTGCCCCCTCCAGCCCTACGGCAGCTTGGGGCGGCTCACAAGATATTTAAAACAAACCAATACATAAAAGGGGTTACTGAAACAATAAAAATAACAATAACAAAGAGATAAAACCACTGGTAAACAGCCAGCCCTTTGCCTGGAGGTCTGCCAGAGCCTGATTATATTCCACAGGCAGTGCAAAGCTTTCTTTTTTGGCAAAACATTTGGCAGGCGGGGATAGAGGTTAGGTGGGTGGGTTTTTTGGGGGGGGAGGTTTTTTTTAGTGGATTTTATTGTATTTTTAATTATTTCCCCCATGTTTTTATGCCTGTAAACCTCCCTGAGCCTTCAGGGAAAGGCAGGGTATACATTTTAATAAAATAAGACCCGTTTTACCCCTAAAGGACTTACAACCTTGACTATATAAAATTATAAATAAATATAGAATGATCTCAGCATAAACCAGCCACAAATGCTAAGATCACTGCCTCCATCAGCTACTGTGCTTTTCCCCTGGCTGCTGTAGGAGACTTGGAGTCAGGGGTACAAAACAATTTCACCTGGCACTGGAACCTACAGTATTGTGGGTGCAGTAGGGTAACTGGGGGAGGGAGGGGTGCAGATTTTGAACGTTATTTATGCCGGGGGGGGGGGGCACTGCCTGGGGAGGATGGAGGGAAATGGAGATTGCTCAAGGAAGGGACATTGGCTGGGGAGAGGGAGATGGGGATAGCTCAGGAATGGGCATGGTTTTTGGGGAAGGCAATGGCTGGAGAAAGGGAACAACAGGAGGGGCAGATGGAAATGGGGCTGGCTTGGGGGACACTGACTGGGACAGTTAAATGGGGATGGCTGTTGGGGCACTGGATGTGGGGAGGCAAGGAGATGGGGATAGCTTGAGACCGGGTTGGTGGTGGGCACTGGCTTGCAGGAGGAGGGGCACCTGACTTGGGGGCAGGCAGTGGGGCATGGGGGTGCCCCAGACTCCCCTCTGGGCTATTCTCCTTTGGGATGAGCCAGGCTGCAGTAGGGGGGAGCTGTAGCAGCAGCAGCGTCTGCAGGCAGGGATGGCTTGGTGCACACTCTGTACAGCAGGCTGTACTGAGAGCAGGCAGCAGTCTACCTGAGCCACATGTTTGGGGTGGAAGAGTTCGGGGTTCTGCTTGGGACCCCCGATATCACTTTTTTTTGTGCAGAGTATCAGGTTTGCTCAAAACATGAGCACAGCGCCCTACTAAATACAATGGCCCAGGTTTTCAAGCATCAAGTGTAGTGTTGCATCCATAAAAGGCACACACATGAGATCATTAGGATTCCACATGAAGAGCCTTACAAACAAAACGTTTGAGAGCCTCCCAAAATGATGGAATTCTTTGCCCTTGTCCCAGGTTCATCAAAACCTGAGCCTGCCCATCTTCCAGAAGCAATGCAAGCCCTTTCTGTTTGGTCAAGCATTTGGCAAGCAGGTGGGGAGCTGTCAGTTAGGGGAATTTACTTGTGTATTTAATATTCGTTTTACCTGTTTATTTCTAAATATATTTTAATGTATAGTAACCCATCCTGAGCTATAAGGGAAGGGTGGGATAAAAATATGAATAAATAATCCTCAAGTAATTTTACTTTGGAATAGCTCTATTAATTGAACTACAGCAGGGGTGGGGAGCCTTTTGCCTCCCAGGGGCCAATCTGGAAATTAGTACAAGCTCTGGGGGAAGGGGTGCATAAGGGATGCACTCAAGAAAACAAGGGACCAGATCATGAATCTGTATTATATAGATCTGTTTCCTATCCTTGAGTGCATGCCCTCATCTCTGCTCCCTTAGCCTGAGCTCATTTTTTCTGTGGTTGGGGGTGGTGGTTAGGAACTGGATCTAGAGGCCAGATTAAGGAACTAGGAAAGGGCCACACAAAAACTTGCCACAGTCTGCATTTGGCCCCCAGTCCTGAGTTCCCCATCCATCAGCTAAAACAATGAGTTTGTTTGTAATGTACATTGTTAATCTTGGTCATTGTTTATATTCTAGTTGATTCCTGTACATGTGCATTCTTTACGTACCACATAAATCCTGTGCAGACACAAATTAAATGTGCATTTTGTGCATGTGTTGTAGCCAGGTCCAACACATATTGTATTTTCAGCATAGGAGAAAGACTGAGCTTTCAATTCCCTCATTTGTAAAGGACGGGCATCAGAGACACCCCCCACCCCACCCCCAAAAAAGCTTGCAATTTGGTTGCTATGTGATTGAAAAGTTGCAGTCATGCATTTTCTCTAGCGGATGGTTTCATGTGCTGCATTATTTCCACTTGCTACTGACTCGTTTCAGAGAGCAACAAGGGAGAAGGCAGGCAGGCAGGCTTGGTGAGCTGAAGCATCACACGATTTCTCGAGGCAGAAATAAAATATGTTCAGCCTCTTACGTTCACTTTCCAGAAAGAAAAGAAAAATTGAAACTCTGAGAATGAACTCATGCCAGCATGAGCTGTTCCCATGGTTTAATGGACACACACACAGCCACTGCACATCTGCACCTTGCACACATGAAACGGAAGCAGTTTTACAACAGAAATGCAAACACGATTTGTGATGCCAAGGCAGGAATCATTAGCAATATGGGAGCAACGTACATGTGGCCTAAGCCTACACATGATGCATTTGTCTTTTAAATTTATCTTTTAAACGTCTGAGCTCCGACAAGGCTACTGCAATTAATTGCGGAGCTAATCACTACCAGACTCTAATACACAGTTAGCACCTGTAGCTCTGATCTACACGGATGGCTTTGATATTATTTTTCCTTTTTTTTCCTTCCCCTTTTGACAAGTGGGTGATAGCGGATATCCTTTAAGCCTATATTTAATGAAGCCCTTCATAAATCCATCAACACTTGCTAAGGGAAAACTACAATAAAGCTCACACTGCCACAGGCTGCATTATTGAGAGAACATTTGGTGCTCCTGTTCCCATGATGTGTCCGCATGCATACCCTTCATACAGACAAGGGGAACACTGTAGGGTATTTTTTCCATGGTTTTCTTTTAGCAAGTCAAGGAAAGAATGCCTTGAATGCTTTGTGTCTAAAATAGCAGGATTGTTATTCCTTTTTTCACTCAGTTAAGCTATTAAGCTGATCAAGTGAAAATAAATAAATCCTGAATTGGGCTCAAAAAAAACAAATCACAAATCTAGCTTAAAATCATGAGATTTTTTAAAAGCAACTTTAAGGCTTCTTATTAATCTTTTTTGCTTCTGGGCCTTTACACAGCACTGCAGTCATGTTTTCCAGCTTTCCTCTGCAAGCAGAGGAGCTAGACACCGCCTTTTAAAAAGAAAAGAAAAGCCAAAATTCTTAGGAATTAATCACAAGTCTTCAAATTTTAGACCACAATCGTTTTACTCCAGTGTAGTTCCCATGACTACTCAGGCGTAAGTGATTTGTCTTTAAGAAACCCATACAATCATATAACTGCAACAGAACTGAAAAAATCATTTTTGTCCTTTATTTTATTTGTGATTTTTCCATTAGGTCCTCCCGCATCCCCATCTCTCACTATGGGCATTTTCGACAGGACACTCTCCACTCACTACCCACCCACCCACTATACATGTTACAGGGCACCCATAGGGCAACACTGCAGCCCTGCAACATGTATAGTGGGTGGGTAGTGGGTGGAGAGTGCCTTGTGTGAAGATGCCCTGTGTGGCTTGTCTTTTTTTTATTGTGTGGGTTGCATATACAACAAACCGAATTTGTCATCAAATTTTCATTATGATGAAAAATGTCAAGTCAGCTCTGGGGAAGGGACATGAGGTGAGTAGAATTAGGGCACACATCCATGTGTGTAAAATGCAGCGTTTCCTTTTCTAGAAAATAAACTTATTCATTCCCATGTCCTATTCCCAGCATGCTAGTAAGGCAGGATATGGGGCAACATGTACATTCAATGGTCTGAGCTCCCTCCAAACCCCACTCCTCAGGCTAGTTATGAAAATTCTTCTATAGTGGAAATGGAATCTTAGCTTAATCAGTAGTACATGTTACTACCCACACTTTAAACTGGGTTGGGGGCGGGGGGAGGAACCTCAGGCCTGAGGTCCAAATGAAGTGAAAGGCAAGTTATGTGGCCCCTTTTCAGTTTCTAGATTTGTCCCTTGGGTCGAGTTTTGACCACTGAAAAACTGAGCTCAGGTTAAAACCCGTACGCAGACTTTTGGGGTAGTTTTGTACCTCAAACCCATATTTTACTGAAATAACTCACAAGTTAGTGACTCTCCGGCTTAGCTCTTTTAGGACACTGTCACCTGCTCCCAGGGGCACAACGTACCCAAAGGACAGTGAGATACCATTAACAGTTTCTTTCCTGTGAGCAAAAAGAAGCTATGGGGTTTGTTTGTACCCCCCACACAATAGAAATTTCCATATGGGTTATACAGGTGTACCCTAGGGAGAACTAGCGTTGGGATAAATGGAACCCAATCAATTTCCATTTTATGCTAGAACAGAAGCCAGTATACACACAAACCCATCTCTCCTGCAGACACACCCACCCATATAGTCTTCGGCACCCAAAACCATTTGCATATATTACAACAGAAGCCACACCCAAAACCCCATCCCCCTGCAGACACAGTCTTCCACATGGTCATTCCACTGGGTGTGCGTATCTTGAGAGGTATATTTGCACTCCATATGACTTTAGCTCATCATGACTGAAATTCCTTCCAATGGTCCAAAATGGTCTCTTTTGAAATGCAAATGACTACATTCCGGAGTGAGTTAATTTTTCAAAATTGCTGCCAGTTTGCAAATACACCGATTTCAAAAACATAGTTAATGTTGTTTGAATCTTTTTGTGTTACATTTAAAAATAAAATTACTAGTTTTGAAATACATTGTCATTGTTTACTGAATCTGCATCAGGGTACACCTATACCCCACAAGGCAACAAATGTCACACTTTTCATGGGAGTGAACTAGGGTAGGGAGCAGAGATGAGGGCATGCACCCAAGGAGAGAGGGCCAATCCATGGTACAGATCCATGATCTGGCCCTCCTTTTCTTGCGTGCACCCCTTAAGCAATCCTTTCCCCAACTTCTATGTGGCTCTCAGAGCTTGTACTAATTTTTAACGTGGCCCCTGGGAGGGGAAAAAGTTTCCCTACTCCTGCTCTACATAATAAAGCTAGAACACCAGATCCTACATCAGAAGTTTCCAAACTGTGGCTTGGGGACACTAAGTGGGTGTCTGTGAATGAGTCACGGTGCTAGCAGATGACAGGTAAACTTGGTGTGTCTTTGCTGCTGTCAGGGGGCATAGAATTGTTTTTAATTCTCAAAGTGGGGGTCACACACTCAAAGAGCTTGGGAACCACTGACTGCCCAAGGGGGTTATTCAACCTGTATGAAATAAAAGATGGAGTTAAATGTAGGAGTTAAGCCACATTAGAGCTTGTCACAGGGCCATTTACCTTTTCTAAGGGTCAGATGTGTCGCATCATGAAGCAAGCACAACCAGCGGTGTAGCTATCATAGGAACAGGTAGTACAGCTGCTCTGCGGCCCATGCATCCCTTGCTACTTGAAGGGGAACCACCTACATTCCATCCTCTACACCTGGGCCCATTCCAACATAGCAACACCCCGGAGCATAGATTGCATTACATAGACAAAGCATCAATGAAATTTTAAACCATCTGCAATGCAGTATTTGCTTCTGTTTCAAGAATTATATTTTGGTTTCTCCTTTTACCACTTTAATTCCTATTTCATCCCTTTCTCCTTCCCCTAAGCAGCTCCACCCAGTCAGTTACCTCATTGAAGAAATCCTTAGAATAGATCTTTTTGCTTTGGTAGCTGCAAGACCACTGTAGCTTTAGCCTGTAAGGTGGGAGTCTCTTTCTTCCATTGTGGCAACAGCTACTGGTAGAAACAGCTAGACTGCCTTCTCCAGCCTTGTTGCCTGCTGCTTTAAAACCTAGGCCTCCTAACCTTCAAGAGGAAATAGACACACCCACTGAAAATCTGGCCCAAAGTGACTCTCCTGAGTTAGAGCTGGTTGGATTTCTTTTTGTAATGAGAAGTTTAGTTGGTGTTTCATGCACAGTGTGCCCTGCGATAAGGAAGCGACAGGATGTTATCAAACACAACCAAACTCTTTATTTAACTAAGCTTACTCCATGAGGCTGTGCCTAACTCATGCACACTCTCCTTCACAAACTGTGTTGTGTTTCCTCTGAACAGTTCCCCCCATGCAACTCCAGTTCCAACCTGCAGGTTCCTGCAGCTTGTTACATCTTTCCCTTTAACAAAGAAAGGAAAGACAAAGAAAAGGAAAAAAGTTGTTTTGTTGCTGTTATTAATTATTATTATTATTATTATTATAAACATTTGTATAGCGCCAGCCATGTACCTGGCGCTTTACAGAACATAGAAATAGACGCGGTCCCTGCCTATGGCTTACAATCTAAAAGACAAGGAGGGGGAGTCAGGGAGAGGGGACAGTGGGAGAGACAAGGGAGAAAACAAACAAACATTCAGGCGGCTGCAAAGTCTCAGGTGCACGTGCTTGGCTTGGTTACAGTCAGGTTGGTTGCAGCAGTCTGCAGAGGAGGGCAGACAGTAAGTATATGGGGAACGACTAGCAGGCATTGGGAAAGGCAGCGAGGAAGAAGTGGCTCGCGGCTGGGTTTGCAGGGCTTGGATAGGGGGAGGAGGGGTTTGCAGGGAATGGGTCTTGCACTGGCCTCACACCGGCCACAATGGGATGTGGAGTGTCTGGATGTGCAGGGATCGGATGAGGGGCGGTGGAGGGGAGGGGGGGCTTGCAGGGAATGGGTAAGGGG
>QEPC01013938.1:5175091-5207284 GCA_003113815.1 Sphenodon punctatus
TTTTTTTTACATTGCGGCCATTCATTTGAATGGCCACAATGTAAAAAAACCGGTACGGGGGGAATCCGGTAATTTACCCAGAGTACCGGGTTTAATCTGATACTGCCGGTACGCCCAATACCGGCAGTATCGGATACCGGTAGATCCGGTAGTCCCACCCCTACTAGAAAGGGTTGGAAGGAACTGTCATTCTGAGGGGGAGAGCGCTTTTTATACTAGAGGAGCTCGAGACCATCATGTGGTCTGCTGTTTGAATAGGGTGAGCTGAGCATGCACAACCCAGTTGTGAGAATGTTAGGCACCATCTCGAAGAACCTTCTTTACAAGGCTACAATCTTCAGATCAGCACATGGGGAGGAGCTGCCTGTTTGTAAACAAACAGCATTATCTCCCAGTCCGACAGGGTGTCCCCACTGCTGCTGCAACTGCAACGCTCCCAGGAGGCAGAGGCAGATGAGGGATGGGGTCTGGAGCCAGGGAGGGAAGGAAGAAGAACTTATTGGGGGAGAAGCTGGCTGCAGCCTGCTGCCCAGCCAGGCAAGTGCGGGGCCCAGCTGGCCGCCATGTGGCACATGCCTGGGGCCTGCCCTGATTGCTTTGTGGGTATCCGGGGGACAAGCCTTGTGCTCAGATTCCCATTTCTTACTAAAACGTTTTAATTCGTCTGCTGTATATTGTGGCCCATTGTCTGAGCACAAGATATTGGGTATCCCATGCCTTGCAAAGTGTCCCGTCAGTTTCCTGATCATGGTTTTTGCTTGCATGTCCTCCAGGTAGTCTACTTCCCAGAAGTTGGAGTAATAGTCTACTGTGATTATGTAGTTTCTGTCACTGAGTGTGAACAGGTCAGTGCCCACCTTTTCCCACGGTCATGCTGGGGCATCATAGGACTGTAGAGTTTCCTTTTGTTGTCTGTTTCCATATTCTTTACACACCTTACGCTGCTCCATGTATGCTCTCATCTGAGAGTTCATACCTGGCCAATAGATGCACTCCCTGGCTCGTCTCAGGCATGCCTCGATCCCCAGGTGTGAAGCATGTATTCTTTCTATGATGTCCCATCTTATTTCTGCTGGGATTACAGTTCTGTCTCCTTTGAACAAGATCCCATCTTGCATACATAGTTCGTCCCTCACTGGCCAATAGGGGGTAACTTCCTTGGATAACTGATCCTTGTGGTCTAGCCAGCCCTGGAGTACCGTTCGCATCAATGCTTGTAGATTCTCATCTCGTTCTGTACTTTCTTGTATCGCCTGGAGACTCCCCTTGGAGATAGGGAGGTATTATAGCAGGTTGATGGACTCTATTTCCCGTTCCACAGAGCCACACAAACTATACTCGGGGAGATATGCCCTGCTAAGCGTATCTGCCATTAGCAGTGACTTTCCTGGACAATATTGTATGCTCACATCATAGCGCTGTAGTCTCTTGGGTGCACTCAGGAGTGGCTTCCTCATTATACTTTCTAATGGTTTGTGGTCTGATTGCACCTCCACTTTTTGTCCAAAGATGAATTGGTGGAAGCGCTCTGTTCCAAACATCACTGCAAGGAGTTTCTTTTTGATCTGAGCATATCCTCGCTCCGTGTCCAGCAGCAAAGGCTATGGGCTGCTGGGTTTGCATTAGTACTGCACCTAGGCCTTCTTTGGAGGCCTCACATTGGAGTTGTAGCTGTTCGGCCGGGTTGTAGTACTTTAGGACTAGTGCCTCACTGACCAGCTTCTTCACTCTTTCAAATGCCTGTTCCTGATCTTCTGACCAGTCCCACGTTGCATCCTTGTGAGTCCTCCAGGACATAGAGGTTCACAAGCTTCTGATAGGTGTGCACAAAATCTGGCTAGATAGGTGGCCATTCCTATGAACCGTTGAACACCCTTCACATCTTTCGGTCTGAGCATTTCCATGATTGCTCTCACTTTTTCAGTGTCTGGCTGGAGCCCTTCTGAGGTCAGAAAGTGTCCCATGTAGGGAACTGTAGTTCTCCTCAACTTTAGCTTTTCCTTATTCAGTTTAATGTTTTTTTTCTTTGCACCTATTTAGGAGTTGCCTCATCTGTAGATTCTGCTTTAGGCCAAACTCTCCTTCTTGTGGGTCTTTGCTAAATGACCGCTGCCACCATGTTTCATGCACACTGTGCTGTGCGATAAGGAAGAGACAGGATGTTATCAAACACGACCAAACTCGTTATTTAACTAAGCTTACTCCCATGAGGCTGTGCCTAGCTCATGCACAGTCTCCTTCACAAACTGTGCTGTGTTTCCTCTCAACAGTTCCCCCCATGCAATAAACTAGCTGCATTTTGGGTGTCTGCAGGTTGTTATAGTTGGAACAATGATCTCTTAAATGGGAAGTTTTACAAAAGTTGCTGTTCTTGATAAAGTTGTGGTGTTTTTTTTAACCCTTTCATTGATTTTTTCCAAATGTATAATTGAAAAGGTCATTGATCACAAAAATGGCCTGCTTCAAATCCTGCCAATATAAGATTTTTGGAAAGAAAAAAAACCCCATAAATGTTCTTTGGACTACAGTTTGAGAACTTCTGGTTCTGAGAAAATTGCCTTTTGAAACGCTAGTTTGTAGGTAGGAATATCTTCATACTAGGGCCATTAAATCTTGGTAAATACATCAAATTTAAATTAACTATTTAATCCCTATGACTCTGAACAAGTCCCTGACTTTTATTATATATTAGTGAATATACTTCTTCCAGAGTAATCACAGCTGTGGCAAATCCACTAAGCAGCTGCAACAGAAAGAAGATAAGAATTCCAGTAAGTTAAAAATGGCACCTTAGGTCAAAAGAGAGATGAATGCATGCAGATAACGCCCACCTTGGCCCTGTTATACCCTTATAATTGTACTGGTTGCCATGAAGATACTCCTGAATTGCACCAAAGTAAGAACAAGATCAAACATCTATATTCTTCAAGTTTACACACACAAAAAATGTTACTTTGATTAAAGAAGTTATCTGCTCTTCCATTGCAGTGAGCTTGTAATGGGTAACTACAATTAAAACTAATGTATTCCATAGGTATGAAACACAACTACATTTATGTCAGTTGGTTTCAGTTTGCTTTTATCTCTCCAACCCTTTCTCCCTAGTACATCTCCACTGACAACAGGACTTATTTACATAAGTGAGAAATGTCAGAGTTGCAATGAACCAAATCAGATTTTTCCCTGCAAACTAGTGGCAGCGTTCACTTCTGCTTTGCCCTCGGTCTTACCGGCATGATCATGTTCCCAGTGCGGGGCAGAGGCTTTGCTGACTTCTGTCTCCTGCAAGCCTGGTGCTATCCTTAATACTGGATTCTACATTTTATTGGGGTTGTGTTGTTCCAGTGGCACGGTCATGAATGGACAGCACAAGAAGCATTCACTAATTAAAACCTGGTCTTTGATAATAAAGACCATGTCATGACCATTGCCTTGGCCTCTTGCTAGCGGAATTCCATCCTCCCCCAGTATCCAGTTTCAAGCAGCCTTTAGGAACAGAGAGCTGCCAGATTTAACCATGACATCACTGCTGGTTTATCTCCCCATTGGGCAAAACTGAATGAGTCAACAGCACACTGAGTGAGGGCAACACAAGCTGAACATGGACTCCACCATTTTAGGTGCAATGATCCTCACAGATGGACAAGCGTTCTTCCCTGCCGCATTCCGTTCACCCACCACCAAGCAGCGGTCACTTCTTGGACACTAGGCATTTACCCATGACTATGCTGCTGTGTGTGCATGAAACTGTGCAACCTAACCGACAGGATGCGGGCACATGGGTGCGCATTCGCCCGCACGGCAGAGTCAGCATGCTGGGAGTGGAGGCTGAGGAGCAGGTGAGGGCTGTGGGCAAACATCTGATGACCAACTACTATATGGGCAGGTGGGCAGCCACACAAGACAGAATGGGGAGGCTACCACCCTTTAGGTACCCTTACTCCACTCAGCAATGCAGTGCCTTGTGTGCGGCCAGCAGGGCGAATAGCTGACTGCTACCCTTTGTGCCCTCAGAAAAGGACTGAGGAGGTGAAGCAGCATAGCAGTCTTACCCCCAAATGGGGTAAGGCTGCCCAAGGCGGGGCAACTTGTGTGATGGGGCATGCATGTCCTGCCATGCAAGGTGCACTGCTGTGGAGCCATGAACGATGGGTACTAGTACCCATCATGTGGGGTCATGGCCAGGGGTGGGCTCTTAGTCCTTCTAGGCTGATTGTGGGGAGGGGGAGCCCAGAGAAGTGCACATGCATCCCTCTCCGATAAACAGCTGATTAGGGGNAGACTGATCTAAAAAATAAATGCAAAAAGTTCCTCTTGCTAAGGAAACCAGTTCCAAGCTGCAAGTCACTCAAGATTCCTTGCAGAGCTTTCAGACCCAACATCTCCCAAGGTGATTCTTCCCTTTCTAAAGGATATTTACACATTACACCCAGGCTTCTTCAGGGCTCCTAGTATTGAAACACTCCCCCCACCCCACCCCCCCCAAAAAAGAAAGAAACTGAACATCTTTGGAAGTAGGAATTTTGGCACTGTATTTTTGAGACTGTCTAAGTAGTATTAAATAAGCAGCAGCCAGTCCACAATATTAAATTCTTGGGAGCAATGATTAACAAAAACAGCCAGTAAAACAATTTTATAGCTTCCAAGGCAAAAGTAGAAGTTTGGGGGGGAGGAGGAGGAGGAAAGAGTTGGAAAAAGAAAAGTGATGGAAGATTTAACCATTATAGTAAAAAAGTACATTCAAAAACCACACCAAAGTCTACTTCTAACAGTGGCAGACATTCTAGAATATTTACCCGCATTATCAGTTTCCATGTGTCATTTGTAGATACAAGGATTTTTTCCACGGAGAGTCAAGTTCATTTTCCGCTTTGCTTAAGACCCCTCAATGATTTTTAGTTTAAAAACAGGAGGCAAGAGTTATAACCTTTGGAATTTCAAGTTGTAAAACTCCTGTAAGGCTGTACACATTAAAGTCACATGCATAACACGAACTACTTTGCAAGACCCGCATCTTTCCAAAGAGAAGGAACTTTTTTTCTTTTGCAAAGCAATGTCACGATTGTACTCTGGGCAACTCGTACAAAGACAACCATAAAATCATTTGCACGTCAATAGGAAAATAGGAGGATGAGGCGGAATCTCTTAAAAATATATATATATATTTGTATACATTTGCTTTTTTCCTGCATTTCACCTGCACTACAGTTTGTTTTAACTAACAGCAATTTTGTTCTCCTCCATGAAATGAGGGAATTGGCATTTTGGCACATTGTCTGCAGCAGCACTGCTAGGCTTCTCCATTTCAGAGCTTATCCCAGAATGTGACCCATCCATCTTTGCGATTGTGACCGTATTAATTGCTGAACCTCCGCCAATGGTGACTGGAAGGGAAGGTATGCCACCACTCTGAATCACCGAAATCTCATTAGCCTTCATTGCCAAACCATTGCTGAGTACTGCGGCATACTGGTTCCATACCGTCGGATCGATGTTCACAGGAGGTGGCACTATATCCTTTGGGAACATTTCAGACACCTTCTTTGGATCATTTCCTAGTAGAGCCATCGGGTTATCAACTGTCTCTTATACACATCTAGATGTGTATAAGAGACAGGCCGCACTTCCTCCTTTCCCACGAGATGGGAGCTGCACTACATTTGAATAGCACATGCTCCTGCAGCGCCAAAGGCCGCTCACGAGAAAGAAGCTGCCGCTACAAAGGTAAGCGTGGGAAAGCGGCCTCTGTCTCTCTTGCCAGAGAGATAGTAGGATTCAACTCCCACTGTTGGAAGGTATGACTATGGAAACCACCATCATATCCACAGCCTATAAAATACAGTAAAAAAGGAAGCAGCAGCGTTTTGTTCTACCCAATTAATTATTTACACTGTTACGAAAGTTTTATTTACTCCCATTTATAGGCTGCCCTTCCCATAAAGGCTCAGGGCTGCTCGCAATTCCTAAGACATCAGTCAGAGGTAGCCCCGTTGGTTGCTTTTACTACAGGATCTTCTCCTGGCGTTTGAATTTTAAAGATAGCCAATTCTCCCAGCCCTACCCCATTTTGTTCATTCCCATCACTCCTACCTTTGTGCCAGGTAGAGAGAAACTTTAAAAAGCCCAGGATTACACCAAAAGATATAGGACTGTTGACTCACAGCAGCCAAAGTTTCTCATATTTCTGCTTATTCTATAGAGTCCAGGTTATACCAGTGTAAAAATAAAAAAGCATTAAAATGGAGTTTAGAGAACTTAAAGGGGTGCAAGGCATGGATGAGATGTAGGGAAAGCATACTGCGCCTGTGTTCCAGAACCACATGGCTGAATAGCCCAATCACTTTGAGCAGGGGAAAGGAGTCCACATCAGATGGGAACATTTTCCCATCCCAGTGGCCATGTCGAAAGTTAGTACAAGCGCCAGCAGAGAGATATTTCAGGAAGATACTTAAAGGATGTGCCAAGGAATGCCCCAGATCATAGATCCACACCCTTATTGTCACCCTCTTCCTCCTGAGCCAAGTCTTTCGCTATGTAAGGGGTAGCGACTGGAATGGGAAAAGGAGTGAGAAAACATGGTTGTCTGGATTTGGTCATATACCATCTGTTACCTTCCCCTTGAGCAGGATTGCGCTTGAGAGGACAAATCCAGGAATTTGGGAGATGGAATAAAAATCAGCTAGGGGTGGGGTTGGAGTTGTAGGGTGCATGTGTAAGTGGGGGTGGGTGGGTGTCCCACTGGCCCATGTCTTATTACTCACACTTTCCCATGCCTCAGCTTGCTTAAGCCACCTCCTTTAACTCAAGTTCATCAAACACTTCGATTTTGCTCTTTCCCTGTTGCCTGCAGAAGTGAAGTCAAGACAGAGACTGCACTTAAACGCTGATCATGCAGAACGATCAAGGGGGGGGGGGGTAAGTTGTCCACTCACTTGCACATGCACCCTACAACTCCAACCCCACCCCTAGCTGATTTTTATTCCATCTCCCAAATTCCTGGATTTGTCCTCTCAAGCACAATCCTGCTCAAGGGGAAGGTAACAGATGGTATATGACCAAATCCAGACAACCATTGCTGAGAGAGGATTTGGAACCTATGGGGAGTCTAGCACAGCACGCCAACTTACACAGAACTCCCTTGTGCACTGCACATCCTGGCACTGCATGCATAGTTTTCTTCTGGAAGGAAAAAGGGGTATGGTAGAAGTTGTGGCAGCTAACTTTATCCCAAACAGTTGTCCCAGTTTAGAAAGGCAAACGACCTTGGCCCCAATCATTTAATACGTTATTGTGTGACCTGAGACCATTGCAGTATGGTCCCAATCACAGAATTCTCCAGAGTTCTAGCCTTCTTAAGCAGCTATCCAGATCATGAAGAGTGCCATTCTCCTCTGTAACTAAGCCAAGCATGCACAGGTTACTTCTTGATGAATCTATCCCTATGTTTCCCTAGTCTGCCCCTGGATTAACTGTAAACCAAGCTAAGCGCCCAAGACTCCTCAGCCTCAAGAATGCATCCTTGTCTGCCGTAGATGTCAAGCCTCTCAGGAACCTGCTTCTAAATTTGATAATGTCCTCACTCCAGGTACTTTAGCTCTGCTTCGTTATTATATTGCACTAGCCGTGACGTACCTATATCAGTTTGAGCGATTTTTCTGTATCAATTCCACCCGCCCCCGCCATTTTGCCAATTGGTTCTTCCTCTTCTCAGGGTTTAATTGAAACTGCTCCGAGCTTGAGGTGCCGAGCAACTGTTTCTAACTTCAGTTGGAATTCTGGTTGCTAAATGATTTTGGAAAGCCAGATTCCCAAGCAGAGGTACATTCCACACTTCCGATGTCAATCAGGTAGCTGCCTGTAATGGGGTTCTGCAGTCCAGTGATGTTAGTGTGGTGCTTTGTATGCCACTTACCCATGCATAAAGCCTCCTTCCACTTACATGAGACAGGATTGCACCCAATACTTGAAATTTTAAGTTTGGTGAACATTTGTGGCACATACCAAGAGAGAATAGTTATTTTAATATTCATTAAATATTTAACAAGACAAAACCAAGTGGGGGGGGCGGGGGCTTTAAGCTACTGTTATGGACAATTTCATTAGGAGAAATAAGAGCATCTGCCAGAGAAGTTTACACCTGGAGTGTGAAAAAGCCATCCCAAATTTATTCTCACAATGTCAAACAGAAATGCATCAGTAGATATTCAAACTACAGAGCTGCTTAAAAGTCATACATTCACAATGCAGAAACTTGACACTCGGGGATGCCTTTGGCATGTTCTGTGTAACAACATCCATTTTACAGTGTAAACAGGTACTGTTGCGTTCTTATGTACAAGTCCAGCAGGAAAGGCACAACTTGGCAAAAAGATCATAAGCAAAAGTCAGCTGCACCACTGCAACACAAGCTTTTGGTAATCTGCATTGCTTTGGGCCTTCCACACGAATGAGACTGGACTCCAATTCCCCGCAGTCAAAATCAGACTTCTTTCCATTAAACTAAGCATTTGGTATGTGTTTACAATCTAGCTTTACATATATAGATCCAGCAGATGCAAGAGGGATAGTGAAAAATAAGTTCATGAGGTCTTCAGGTGCCCCCAATAATAATACATCAGGTTTTGGTTTCAGCTAGTGCATGGAGTCATCTGCTCAAATCTCAGTTCATTACAGTGGTCATTTATAGAAAAATAGATACTACATCTACAAAGGAAAAAAAATGAGGTAGATAACTTAGGATGCAGAGGGCTCTCCCAGTAACCTTCATACAACACGTAAATCGTCACCTTTTTGTGGTGTAATGCAAATACACAAATCACTAAAGTGGGAATGCCATAAACAAAACACAAAACGTACACTGAAACTAAGAGTACTTAAATACAGGTTTACATAGACTGATCTAAAAAATAAATGCAAAAAGTTCCTCTTGCTAAGGAAACCAGTTCAAAGCTGCAAGTCACTCAAGATTCCTTGCAGAGCTTTCAGACCCAACATCTCCCAAGGTGATTCTTCCCTTTCTAAAGGATATTTACACATTACACCCAGGCTTCTTCAGGGCTCCTAGTATTGAAACACTCCCCCCACCCCACCCCCCCAAAAAAGAAAGAAACTGAACATCTTTGGAAGTAGGAATTTTGGCACTGTATTTTTGAGACTGTCTAAGTAGTATTAAATAAGCAGCAGCCAGTCCACAATATTAAATTCTTGGGAGCAATGATTAACAAAAACAGCCAGTAAAACAATTTTATAGCTTCCAAGGCAAAAGTAGAAGTTTGGAGGGGAGGGGGGAGGAGGAAAGAGTTGGAAAAAGAAAAGTGATGGAAGATTTAACCATTATAGTAAAAAAGTACATTCAAAAACCACACCAAAGTCTACTTCTAACAGTGGCAGACATTCTAGAATATTTACCCGCATTATCAGTTTCCATGTATCATTTGTAGATACAAGGATTTTTTCCACGGAGAGTCAAGTTCATTTTCCGCTTTTCTTAAGACCCCTCAATGATTTTTAGTTTAAAAACAGGAGGCAAGAGTTATAACCTTTGGAATTTCAAGTTGTAAAACTCCTGTAAGGCTGTACACATTAAAGTCACATGCATAACACGAACTACTTTGCAAGACCCGCATCTTTCCAAAGAGAAGGAACTTTTTTTCTTTTGCAAAGCAATGTCACGATTGTACTCTGGGCAACTCGTACAAAGACAACCATAAAATCATTTGCACGTCAATAGGAAAATAGGATGATGAGGCGGAATCTCTTAAAAATATATATATATATATATATTTGTATACATTTGCTTTTTTCCTGCATTTCACCTGCACTACAGTTTGTTTTAACTAACAGCAATTTTGTTCTCCTCCATGAAATGAGGGAATTGGCATTTTGGCACATTGTCTGCAGCAGCACTGCTAGGCTTCTCCATTTCAGAGCTTATCCCAGAATGTGACCCATCCATCTTTGCGATTGTGACCGTATTAATTGCTGAACCTCCGCCAATGGTGACTGGAAGGGAAGGTATGCCACCACTCTGAATCACCGAAATCTCATTAGCCTTCATTGCCAAACCATTGCTGAGTACTGCGGCATACTGGTTCCATACCGTCGGATCGATGTTCACAGGAGGTGGCACTATATCCTTTGGGAACATTTCAGACACCTTCTTTGGATCATTTCCTAGTAGAGCCATCGGGTTATCAATGGATAGTCTTCTTCCACGCCTGGCAGAGTTGTTCCACATGTGAGTTCCAACATGGACCTTATGGAAAGAGTAGGGTGTGTTAGAGAAAAGCAATTAGAGTTGTAAACATCTATGCTATCCAAGTTCTCAAATATGGTATTGTAAGGATAAAAGAAAAAATTCAGGCTGATGGCAAAGATGCCGTAGCACAGGGCGGCTTGAAAATGCTTTTTAAACATGGCAATGACTTGACAATGCAAGTGTTAACCAGTCTATGAAAAAGGTTTAACTCTCTGGAAAGTACTAGCTTTTCTAAGCAACCCCTGACCCAGTAATAGCCAACAAAAAGGGGAACCCACCCATCAGTAGCCGACCACAAGGGGAGCCCTCTGATCACTGACAAGCCAAAAGGAGAACATTCCCTCTTAACAGATAAGGTGTTGAAAGTGTGATCATTCGACTGACTGAAAATAAAATGGGGAAAAAATACTGATTGCTCAACTGACTGGAAATAGAAGATCAAACTGGTTGACAAAGATTAAAAAGAGGAGGAAAAACTACATAACGGGGCAAGAAACTGCTTTGCTACTTTGCAGAGATTGAAAGTTTGGGGCAGAGACAGATGGGGTGGGAAATACTGCTTTGCTATTTCATATATTGGACAGTGAGCTAATTTAGAGAACGGAAAACCAAGCAGCTGTTCTATGCATAGCAAGTGGTTTTGTGGAATTTGTGTGCATCTATATCTATAGAGAGAAAGGAGGTATCGTTACTAAAAACTTTTGGGGTGACAATGATCCATACCCCCTAGGGAGGACTTGGGGTAGCAGTATTGGACAAGGATGTGCACTGTGTCTCTAAGGTTTGTGTTTGTCTTGCTGCTGGGTGAGCTCATTCAGAGGTTTGGAGTGAGGAGTCATTGGTACGCTGATGACACCCAGCTCTACTTCTCCTTTTCATCTAACCCAGTCCCAGTGCTTCCCTGTTGCCTGGCTGCTGTGGGGGACTGGGTGAGGGCAAGTTGACTAAGGTGAGGATGGTTGACCAGCCTTGTGACTTGGAGGGGTGGGGATGGGGAATTAGAACTCTGGTTATTGATGGGGTCCAGCTCTCCTCCCCAACTCAGGTGTGCAGCCTTGGAGTGCTTCTGGATTAGTCGCTGCACCCAGAATCCCAGGTGGTGGTGGTGGCCTGGAGTGCTTTTCACTAACTCCACCTGATGAGAAGGCTGTGGCCTTTTCTGTCTGATTTGTGCCTGGCAGCCATCATCCATGCCTTCATTACCTCGAGGATAGACTACTGCAATGTTTGTTACATGGGACTGCCCTCTCATACATTTCAGAAGCTGCAGAATGTGGCAGCTTGGCTCTTATGTGCTCCCGGTGACCTGTCCCCATAACACCGGTGCTCCGGAATCTGTACTGGTTGCCTATTGTCTTCTGGGCACAATTCAAGGTGCTGGTTTTGAATCTCTAAAGCTCTCAATGGCTTAAGAGCCACTTATTTGGACAATTGTCTGGCCTACAATGTCCCATTGTGGCCTCCGTGATCGGCTGGGGACACCCGTCTGGAAGTTCCCGTTTTTAACCTGGTCACTATGATGAAGAGGGTGTTCTTGGCTGCTGCTCCACAGCTGGTGAACTCCCTCCCCTGGAAGGTTTGTTTATGTCTAGGCTGGACCACCTTTAGGAGGCAGTATAAACACACAGTCCTGTTCACAAGGACATTTTTTTTCTTGTGAAAATATTGCAAGAATCCAGAATGGTCACTGAGACCTCTGTATAATCTTGACGAGAAGTTTCTGGAAATACCGTTTACTGTGATTTACTGTATACAGATTTACCATGTACCCCCTTCATCCGAGTAATGTGCAAAATTCTGCTTTGCCCATGCACGTTACCAGGATGAATGCAGTACATGGTAAGCCATACACCGTAACCAGTAAATTGTAACAATCAATGGTAATAGTATTTTGAGAAAGTTTCTTGGAGAAATGTCAAGAATCGGCATCTCTCTACATTATAGTTTCTTGCTTAAAACAGAGATTCTCGATGATAGAGAAAAACTTGATATCACCTTTCTTCCCTCATCTCTGTCCAAAACTCTGCTGCCAGGGTCATCTACCTCGCCAGTTGCTTCGACCATGTGCAGCCCCTCCTCTCTTCGCTTCACTGGCTTCCCCTTCCTGAACGAATCCTGCACAAGCTCCTAGTCTTCACCTATAAAGCTCTTCACAACCTTGCTCCCCCCTACCTCTCTGCACTTATCGCCCTCCATACTCCAGCCCGTGCACTTCGCTCCTCCTCTGTCCCTTCTCTCACCCTTCCACGCCTTCCCTGCTCCCCTAAGCGCCTTCGTCCCTTCTCACTTGCTGCCCCCCATGCCTGGAACTCCCTCCCTGTCCACATCCGCCTTGCCCCCTCCCTTCATACCTTCAAATCTCTCCTTAAAACTCACCTCTTTCGCTCTGCTCTGTCTGACTCTTTATCCTGCTGAGCCACTATTCCTATACCTACGATCGGTTTACCCTTATCCTTGCAACATGGACCTGCCTGCTGTCATTCTCATCGTAACCAAGCCAAGTACGTGCACTTGAGACCTCGCATCTTCATGAATGTTAGACCCCTTGTCTCTCCCTCTGTTCCCCTTCCTAAGTCTCTCCCCCAGCTCCTGTCTCTCAGATTGTAAGCCCTAGGGGCAGGGACCGTGTCTATTTTATTACTTTGTAAAGTGCCAGGTACACTGCTGGCGCTATATAAATGTTTGTTAATAATAATATCATCATCAAGTTCGAGCCTTGGTTAGGAAGTAGGGGGATTGGGGTGGAGAGGGGTTGGTGAGTAGTGTTGTGTATTTTAATATTGTAAGCCACCCTGAGCTGCCTTTGGTGGGAAGGGCAGGGCAAGAAATGAAATACATAATGAAATGGTATATGGCCTACAAAAGAGTTTTTAAATAAAGAACTTATTGGAAGAAGATTGGGAAAAATCAGCAGTTTCCTATGAACAACTCCTCTAGATTTGCACTGTGCTGTGTGAGGCACTGGTAGTGGGCGAGGCAAAGGCATAGGCCCTTTTAACACGAGATTGACTTATCCATTGCCTGACCCACATGACCACCATGGTGGTGAAGTGGGGGTGCGTGCATGCCCTGCAACCCACACACCTCCACCCATGGAAAAATTGGCCAAAAAAGCGATTGTTCCCTGCGTGGAGGTGGGTGTGCACCCGTATACAGCTGCCCCCCACCCTGCACCAGCACGCACACCCACCTGCCCTGCACCCATGGCCCATTTAAAAAGGGCCATAGGTGGAGAGGGCTGGCAGTGTCATGACCTGCACAGCTTGAAAGCTTCTCCAGCACCACAATCCTCAATTTAGTGATGAAGTACCAGGGCGTAAGTGAAGTGGAAATGTAATCAGCAAGGTGTTTTATACAATGACCCTTCTGTGTACACTTCAGTGTTCTTATTGCAGTCCCACCTTCCCCTGAATCAGATTGAGACATTGGGCTCAATCCCAAGAGCCATGGATCCCATGTGCGCACAACTTCCGCAGGACACAACGTGCCCGCAATAGAGAGCTGTACTGTTTGCCTGTGGGATCTGCGGGGCTTGGGCTTGACCTCACTGTGCAGAGTCAAAGACTGAATGAGGAAACTGAAGTGAAAGATTCCCTAGCAGGTGGTGTTTGGGGCCCCATTGGGAGGGAGGAGTGCCCCCACAGCCTGTCCTGGTGAAAATATAGGCTACTGTGGGGCCCTGAGAGAGCGGGCACGGGGCAGCCACCCTGTGGTAAGGCCAGCCCTGCAGTGCTGTGATAAAGGGGTGCCTCAAAGTAGTTGGATAAGAAAGCGGAATAAAGTGAGGTCATAGGAAGGGGAGGGATATCTGGGCGAGGGTCTCACACTTGTCTCTCACCATCAAGCTCCCTCAGTCACATAGTCCAAGGGCCTCACTAGTGTACACCCCACTTCCCCTGTAGGAACGCTTCCAAAATGTTTGGAAGCGCAAGCGTTTTAGCATAACCTTCTATCTCTCTGTTAAACACTAGGTAAGACTGCTCCAGCCCTGCTAGTGGTGTTCTGGAACACCCCCGAGGAATGTCAGCAGACCGCCCTGTCTGAACTTGGGGCACCGACTGGAGGTGGAGCTGCGGTCCGCCTCCTCAGCCGACTGCTGTCCACAGCTCTGTGGCATTGCCCGGGGCAACCCCCGGCAATGAATGGAGCTGCAGCAGCAGTCTAGAGCATCAGGCGATCCACCTGCAGCTCTAGGGCGTGGGGAAGGTGGAAACTACATAGGCAAATTGCAGGCCGTGGCAGCTACTGGGTCCATATAAACCCAGTGAAGGCAGGATTCAGGCAGATGTGGGGGGTGGCTGGGTCCATCTAATGACACTCAAGTCATGCTTCAAGCCACCACAATAAAGGCAGCCACATTATTATTTATTATTTTTAGACAGGGGGATGAAATTTGGTCTGGCCACCTGCTCCCTCAAGGCCCCGCAGCCAATGGCTCCACTCCCTTCAGAGTTGCTTTAAAAAAAAAAAAAAACAAAAAAAAAAACACCAAGGAGGAGGAAAGAATTTCAAAACCGATGCCATTGTTAGCTCTGTAATCTCAAAGTGGCCGCTGCCTTGTGCGCTCACCAGTTTTTAATAAGCTGAGGGGGTGGGGGGTTGCTGCAGGCCAGTCACTCTGCTCATTCTAGCCAGTGCCCCGTCTGTCCCCTCCCCCCATGAGGGTTACTCCACATGCACTGGGCCATCCTGCATGTGGGAGTGCGCTGCCCACACAGCCCCACCTCCAGCCAGCATGAGTTCTTGCACATGCACAGGATTTGGCTGGCTCCAGCACTCATGAGCAAAATGATCACCTGTGTGTCCACGGTAGCCCTGGCTTCCTTGCACTCAGGTGCCAGGGAGGCAGCCAAGCTACCACAGGGCCCATGAGCGAGAATGCTGGGAAGCCAACAGGGCTGCAAGTGTCTCTTATGGGAGAGGTCAAATTTTAGATTTCACCCAGAAGGGGCATTTTCTACAAAATGCATGTGTTTTTGAACCTGAATCGTACCCTCTGGTATTGAGGCTTTCAGATGGATTCCAAATGCCAAGCATAGCTTTGTATTAAAGGCTTTGCCATGTATTCATGTTTTACAGCGTAACTAAGAAGTTCAAATGGACCTCGCAGATCTAATCCGAACCCTGTAAGGCTCTTGAGGGATTCTACACCAGTTCCTGGGCAGGGCAACCTATTGCTGTCGCTGGCAGAGTGAATTAGGAAACGCCACAGATTGGAACTTGGGAGTCTATGGCAGCGAGAGGTACCGAATGATTTCGCCAGTCTTCCCTCCCACTGTACTTATTTCATTAGTATTCAAACTGGAAGCTCTAAAATGCAAGGACAAATTTCCTTACCAAGGGGTCCTGCCTATTTGGAGTCAAGAGAAAGTGTGGTTGCCATTTGGTCCCAAATGTAAGAGACCGAGGTCACTTTCACATGTTGCTTGGGGCAGGGAGGAACTTCTGAGGGGGCAGTTGCAGCTGTATTCATGGGAATTCGCATGTGTAGGAATGCACACTATTCTGCTTTTATGCTGCAAGAACACTCGTGCATGACTGGGTCCTCTTTTACAATCACAGGCGTTCTTGCAGTATAAAAGTGGAATAGTGCATTCCAACATGCACTAATTTCCATGAGAATATAACTGCAATTTGTTTAGTCACATTTTTATGCCAACCCTCTCCTGCCTATGCATCTTGGGGGCAGCTAACATCATAAAAATATAAAACATTAAAATTGCTCAGACATTCCTCCCTCCCACGTAATGTGTGAAGGTGGTCAGAGAGAAAGTAGCTCCGATGATACCTTTATTTATTTATAATTAAGTGTATATGCCGCTCTCTCCTGCTTACAAGCATCTCGGGGCGGCCAACAACATTCTAAAAATGTAATAAAAAACATTTAAAATCAACGTTATTAACTAAAAAACAATACCAAAACAACAGAGCCCCTCCCAAACCTAACCCACCCATCCCATCTCCCTCGGCAAAGGCCTGGTGGAACAGCCAGGCCTTACACTGTCAGTGGAAAGAGGGAAGGTCGGCAGCCAGACAGACCTCCAGTAGAAGGGAGTTCCACAGCTGTGGTGCAAAGCAGGCCAAAGCTNGGGCACCCCCGGCCAACTGCAGAGGCCGATCCAAGATCCGGAGGGTGAGGCGGTCCTGCAGGTAGGTTGGGCCCAGGCCGTTTAGGGTTTTAAAAGGTCAGCACCAACACCTTGAATTGGGCCCAGAAGGCTATTGGCAGCCAGTGAAGAGAATGGAGCACTGGAGTAATGTGCTTGCGTTGGCTCGTCCCCTTCAAGAGATGGGCCGCCGCATTCTGCACCAGCTGCAGTCTCCGGACCATCACCAAGGATAGTCCCACGTAGGAGTGCATTACAGAAGTCTAATCTCGAGGAAATAAAAGCATGGATGGTTGTGGCCAGGTCTGAGTCAGAGACATACAACCTAAGCGGATGTACCAGATGTAGTTGGCAGAATGCACCCTTCACCACAGCTGCCACCTGGACATCCAGGCAGAGCTGCGGATCAAGGAGCACTCCCAGACTTGAGATACCAGGGGAGGACAGAGCCCGTCAACGATGTGGGTCATCACTTCCCCAGCTTTCCCCACAACCATCACCTCTGTCTTGTCAGGATTTAACTTTATTAGATTAGAGCCATACTTAGGTTCAGGAGTCAGGCCTGAGCCCAACTGTGTTGGGACTAACCCAAGTCCGGTCCCACAGCAGCTCATGTAAAGGGTGACCCCACCCCTACAGTTAATGCCATAGTCCCACCCTACACCCAACATGGCCCTACCCATTCAAAGCATCATGTCACTCATGCACTCCATGATGAGGGTAGTGCCTCTTGCCCACAGGAAGCTAGACCTGAAAAGGCTCCTTAGCCAAGCCAATTGGACCCTGCAGGACTCTATATTAGACCAACTTCCAAGCTTTTGTACACTTAACAGGCTACTCAGGGCCCTTCCTTGGGCTTGTAAAATGTCAATAGCATAATCCCATGCATTCCACAGTTCAGATGTTTTTGACAAAAAGGCAGCAGTTTAGAAATTAGACTAAATCCAGATGAACAACCAGTTTGTAAGACTTAAAATAAGCAATTTGCATTTATAATGCCTGTGTATTAGGAATATGTGAAGCATGTTCAAGTCAGCCACTCAGTGTGGACTTTGCTAGCAGAGATGGTTTTGAGTGGCATTGATTAGAAAGCAGGATTTCCAGCTTCTTAGGTGGTTTGTCCCCCTCATCCCAACATGAATCCCAAATCAGGAGAAAATTTTTAAATTAAAAGTATGCAAGATTTCAAATGCATTGCCAAATCAGATATGCCTCATTAATTTGGGGTCAGGTTTTTGGTTGACTAAATGCCCCCTCTTCCCCTCCCCCCCACCCCATTACATAGTTTTGTCATAAAGGAGTTTTTTAATACACTCATTTTATGACAAACAAGTTTTTCTTCCATTGGAAAGTTGTCAACTTCTGACTGCAGATTGCATCAGCCCTTCAGCTTGCTTGGGCGTTTCCTTACCTTCAGGTTTCCTTTGGTTGTAAAAGCTCTCCCACAGATGGTGCACGCAAATGGCTTTTCGCCAGTGTGGGTCCGTTCATGAATCTGAAGAGCGCTCGCAGAAGAAAAATTCTTCCCACACGTAGTGCATATGTGCTGCTTAGCAGTACGACGAGGTGGCGGCACCAAGAGAGGCGCTACGCTGGGCGACAGTGCTGGTGGGCCAATAAAATGGGTAGCACCAATAGGACGCTCGCTAGGTAGTTCCACTTTTATGAGAGCAGGTGGTGCTCTGATAAGTGCAGCATGAACGCTGCTGCGACCTGAATAGAAAGGAAACCAGGCTATGGGTTAATAAATGTGTCAGTCTAGACTGAGCTTTTGGAGACAGAATTTAGGCCTACATTTCTGAAGCTGCATATGCCCACAAAGCCCCCCAATGCCTGCACAATACCCCACTTGTAATATTAGAATTGCTATAGGCATCACATGCCTAAAGCCCAATCTTTTTGCAGCTCAATGTGGATTTTAGAATCTAAGTTTCTTGCATTGCCTTATACACCACACATTAAATAAAGCCACACCGCTAAAACTTCAATACCAAATATAGGGAATGGTTTATCAGTGTTGAAAAGGACCATCGTGGAGAGTGGTTTTTAAATAGCTTTGGGGAAAGCAGTGCAAGGTAGCAAGCATGGTCAATTCTCACTGAAGCAGGGGAATCCGTACAACACAGAAAGCAACAACTACTGTCCCCCTCTTGCAAAAGCCCCAGCTTCAAAGTCGAGCTAGAGGATTTAGTGGTGGACACTTGTCAAGACTTACCATACTCTCCATTGAGAAAGTGTAACCCAGGCTCCTCTTTGATGACCTTTCGACCAATGTTGCCATAGGTTAGATCCAAAGCACCACCCCCTTCGGCAGGATTGTTCTCGGCACCATCAGGTTTACTTCCCAGGGCAGCATCTTCACGACTGTTAAAACTTGGTGACTTGGACTGGATGCTCTCAGTTTGACTGTTAGCTGGAGAGAGTGCATGGAATGAAGCAGATTCAGAGGCAGCAGGACTCCTGCCATTTTGATACTCTGGGTCTCCTGCCACCGAGGAAGAATCGTTAGTCATTCCATCACTTTCGGTGGAGCCATTGTCACTAGATTTCAAGCTGCTCTGCCGTTGCAAGGCCAAGGCTGAGTTTACCATGTTCATTTGGTTCCCAAGCACTGCGATACTGGAAAATGCCATGGCTGGCGATTCCAATGGAGCACTGCAAGGAGGTGGTGGTTGTTTAGAAGAGCTGCTTGGTCCATCTTGGGATTCTAGATCTTCCATCTCTAGGCTTCCCGTGTTCTCATCTGGATGACTTGCAACTCCATTCTTCTCAGCCACGGCAGAATCCAGGTCAGCATTGTCAAAAGTGTTTTCTGATATTGGTGTATTGGGAATTTGTCCCCCCATATGCATTCTGATATGCTGCTGCAATACCACTGCATTTGTAAACTTCTTCTGGCAAATGGGTCAGGAATGCTGCATCTTTAATGGAGTGTTTGCCCGGTGGACACCATAATGGGTCTTAAGATTACCTTTTGTTGAGAAGGCACGGCCACAGATTTTACATTTGAACGGCCTCTCTCCAGTGTGAGTACGATAATGCATTTTGAGTGAGCTCTGGCAACTTAGCACTCTACGACAGATCAGGCACTCGTTGGGGTCATTGGTGGACTTGTCAATATTCTCAACCAGCTGCTGGAGCTTTGAGGTTTCTGAACCTTGGTCAGCTGATCTGCTTATGTGGAAGCCACTCATACTGCAGCTGGCTTGTGGGGAGCTCAGGCTCTGCTCAGTTCCTGACTCGTGACTGACTGTGCCAGAAGATGAAGAACCACCTTCACTTTCTGGAGAAGGCCTTGGCTGGATGTCACTTGGAAACATGCCCTGGAGAGAATCCTTGACCCCTGGTAGACTGGATATATTGGGAGGCAGGCCAGCGCCTGCAGAGGTTGGCAGTGTTGTCAAAATTGGTTTGCTGTCCACAATTAGGTTTGACTCGTCCAGTGGCACAGACATGCCATATGGTATCCCACTGCTAGTGGGAACGTTGTCCAGATGTTCAGGGACTGGATAGGGATTCATTTTGATGTGCGGATATTTGTCTTTATGACGCTGAAAATGCACTTTAAGGTTCCCTTTGGTTGTAAACCGATTACCACAGATGTTACACTTATAGGGTCGTTCACCCGTGTGAGAGCGGAGGTGAATCTGCAGGGCACTGTCATTGCCAAAGACCTTGCCACAGAACTTGCATTTATGTTTAAAGAAGGTCTCTTCTGTGTTTGGCTTGCTTTCAGACATGCTAATATTGGGAGGTTTCCCTTTCCCTTTCTTTGAGGGGTCGATCACAGAGGAAACTGCAGAAAGTGGATTTTGAAAGATGACAGAGCTGGATGATTGAGGTAGCAAAGGGTTTGGGAAACGAGGAAGAGAGTTTGGGAGGCCTCTGCTTGCCTCGGGCTTAAAGGAGAAGGAGGCAGGAAGACCACTGACTACTGAGCCAGCTGTCGGCATGCCGACATTAGAATGAGGTAGTTTTCCTTGCTTCAAGGATTCCAGCGATAGGCTTTGGCTTCCTGCTTTCTGTCCAATTAAAGCAACAGCAGCTGATAGCTGCTGAGACATGTGAGCACCCAAAGCTTTTAGTGGATCAGGAGCACTTGCAATGGAAGGATGCAAAATGTGAGGAGCTAACATGGCAATCTGGATGCGGATTTGCTCTGTAAGCTGGATCTGCTGGAGCTGCTGTTGCTGCAAGCATACAAGCTGTTCAAGAATCATCGGAAGAGAATTGAGATTAACTACCTGGGAGGAGATGGCATCAGAGGTACGTTGGTTCACAGCCACTTTAGTGCCACGTATGGTCTGCAAAGTCACATTAGTGTTCGGTACTTTGGCTTTTGGTAGATAGCTTAACCCGTGAGCTGCAGCAGTAACAGGGGGTTCTGCTTTTACAAACATTCCTCCCACATTGACTTTTACTTCTCTCTTTTCCATAGAACCAGTGCAACTCTTTGTCTGACTGTCCTTGGCTGCTCTATTAGCCATTCGATTGTTTGGAAAGCCCTCAGCAGAGCCAACAGGGAAATCTTCTGGTGGCATTGGTCCCTCACTGTCAGTCATGATTAGAACAGGTGCATTTTTAGTGCAATTTTTCTTATGCTCAAGAAATTCAGAGAGGTCAAAAAACTCTGCACAGCATTTTTCACAGATGCTGGTTTCCTCTGTTCGGCACCTTTTGGAACTCATTTCACCATCTCTGTCACCTGGGATGTCTTGTGGACGCCCTAGAAATAAAGAGGAAAAAATCCATTAAAAAAAAAAAATTAAGACAAGTAATCATACATGTATCTGAAACATTTAGGTTTGACAGGAAAGTTAATAAGAGCAGAAGAATATGGGAACCAATTGGTCCAAATACAGATTTAGTCCAGACCACAAAATCCTATTCCTAATTCTGTTGCAGAATCGCTCCACCTCTGCACCTTATCCCTATACCGATCACCACACGACAGATGAAAAGACCAAGAAGGAGCTTTCAGTACAAGATTCTCTCCAATAATTAAAGGCAAGAAGCTATACAGAAGAAGGTTACAGGACATTTTATATTTAGGTTTATACTAGCAACAGTAGTTAGTTCAGTGGCCAAACTGGAAAATACCCATAAAGAGCTGAAGTTAGACATAATAATCACTTCTCATTTTAGCAATGCACCTTTGTGGCATTTCTACAGAAGGATCAATGAAACTGCACTCATGTATTTCAACATGCTAGGTACATTACCTAAAGAGTTGTTGGAATAGAAGTCAACGTATATAACCTTGAGTGCGCTAATCCCAACATGCTTAAAAACAAGAATTCAAGTACTGTCAGATGGCATTTTAAACAAGTGAAACAAAAAAACAACGTTTTAATGTTTTGTGGAAAGGTTAAGACTAGTATATCCCAAACCAGATCATACTAATGCTCTTTACGAGTCTGTCACTACACTGTTTTAGCCGGGTTTGCCGTCAGTCCATCATAATAGGATGGAGCTAGGCAGAAGCGCTTTTATTCCTTCCTTCAACAATCCACAGATGATGGACCCAAGCAGCAAGTATGCTAACTCACTTTGACGTCGGTTGGGAAAAGGATTGTCTTAATGCACATTACACTCACTTTCATTTTACTGTCACACAGACGTAGCCGAGATGGGGCAAGTTATGGTAGGATGAAAGCAGGTGGTTACGGTTTTGTAAGCCAAGCAGATTCAGCTCTAACCACTTTTCCATTTTGGTACACAGGAAGGTTGGTTACAAAGGAAAGTTCATTTGGCATACAAAAATTCTTCAGTGGAACAAATCTAAAAAGGTTGCCCCCCCCCCCCCACTCCCCATTAACTTTAAGGATGTCATTTAAGTATTTTTTAGCAGGCCAGGGTGCTGCTGACTTTTCAGCCTAATACGTGAACTTTCATATTTGGGTTACATCTGTCCCAGCTGGTCCCTGGAAGTAAACTGCAGGATTGCAGCAGTTTTGGAGAAAAAACACAAGCAGTATTACTACTTGCAACAGTATTGGAATTTGATTGGTTAGAGGCTATTTGCTTAGCTCAGCCGTTCTTGGAGTTCTTCCAGGCTGTGACCCCACGGAGGCACAGAAGAAGTCTAACACCAAGCTTTGGAAATGTGCATATATTTAAACAACGCAGACCCAGTCTCAACAGGATCCCAGTTAGCAATGCTGTGACCCCACTCAGGTTCCCAAGCCCTAGATTGAAACCCCTGGCTTAGGCATTTTAAGCCCTGGTCTCCATTAAGGAGTAGATTTACACCATTACAATGAAGGTTGAGGGTCAACATATCACAGCAAGCATTACAATTCAGCTTTGCCCAGCATCATACTAAAGCAAGCTATAAGCTATTCAAAGTCTCCTTTGAGCTAGGAGTGCAACTAGACAGGACACGGGCCCGGAAACATTGTCCTTCCCCCAACTTTAGCCATACACTGGGAATCAACATTGAACAGTGTAGGTTCATCCTTCCTCCCCTCCTATCCACTGCTAGGTGGGGCTTTCTGGCCACCCACAGATCTCCTCCCTAAAGACAATAGTGCACTGCCACATCTACCCCCTCTCCCTCTGTTCCCATAGCAGGTGGGAGCAGGGACAGAAGAGTAGAGGAATGGGTCCAAGAGCCAGGAAGAGAGTGAAGCAAGGGGGGGAGACAGAAGTTCCCTCAACAGCTTAGGCCCCAGATATCTGAAAGACGACCACCTCCTCCCTCAGGTTCCCTCACAGCCCCCCCAAAACAGTCAGCCGGGGGCACCATTGCTGAGATTTTTTTTTACCGCTAGGGCATGCCGGGAGGCACTCTCAGTGGCAGACCCACGATTATGGAACTCCCTCCCCATGGGGGGGGGGGGGGGGTCTGTCCACCTAAGCCCGAGGCTGTTCATCTTCCAGAAACAATGCAAGTCCTTTTTATTTAGCCAAGGATTTGGCAGGCAGAGATGGTGGCAGGTGTGGGGATTGTCTATAAACCCTTTAATTTTTATTGCAGTTCTTTATTATTGTAATCCTCCCCAAGTCTCTGTGGGAGGGGCAGTATATAAATTCAACTAAATAAGAAAAGTTTTGCTCCTGCTCCTTGCAGTGGAGGGCACAGAGCTAAAGGACAGCTCCTGTCCCTGCCTATGCACTGGCAGGAAAAGGAGCTTCCAGAAGTAAGTAAAGGAGCTTCCAGAAGTAAGGCGCTTCCAGAAGTAAATTGACCCCCTCCAATCTGGCTTCCGCCCCCTTCATTCTACTGAAACTGCTCTCGCTAAGATCACCAACGATCTTCTGGTGGCTAAATCTAAACGTCTCTATTCCATTCTTGTCCTCCTTGATCTCTCTGCTGCCTTCGATACTGTTGACCACTCACTCTTGCTGGATTCCCTTCACTCCCTTGGCTTTTGTGGCTCTGTCCATAACTGGTTCTCCTCCTACCTCTCTGACCGCTCCTTTAATGTGTCTCTCTCCAACTCCACCTCCTCCTCCTTCCCCCTCTCAGTTGGTGTTCCTCAAGGCTCTGTTCTTGGCCCTCTCCTCTTCTCGATCTATACCTCATCCTTAGGCAAACTCATTGCCTCCCATGGCTTCCAATACCACCTCTATGCTGATGACACTCAACTCTATCTCTCTACTCCCTCTCTCTCTCCCTCTGTTCAAGCTCGTCTCATCAACTGTCTCTCTGACATCTCTACCTGGATGTCTCAACGTCAACTCAAACTCAACATGGCTAAAACTGAACTCCTTATCTTCCCCCCTCATCCTTCCTCTCCTTCCTCACTGTCAATAACTATTGATGGAGTCACCATCCTGCCTGTCCCCCAAGCCCGTAGCCTAGGCTTCATCTTTGACTCACCCCTTTCTTTTAAACCCTACATTGACTCTGTTGCTAAATCCTGTCGCTTCTCCCTCCATAACATTGCTAAGATTCGCCCTTTTCTCTCTGTCTCGTCTGCCAAAACTCTTGTTCATGCTCTGGTCATCTCTCGCCTCGATTACTGTAACCTCCTTCTCACTGGCCTTCCCCGGTCTCACCTTTCTCCCCTCATCTCTGTCCAAAACTCTGCTGCCAGGGTCATCTACCTCGCCAGTCGCTTCGACCATGTGCAGCCCCTCCTCTCTTCGCTTCACTGGCTTCCCCTTCCTGAACGAATCCTGCACAAGCTCCTAGTCTTCACCTATAAAGCTCTTCACAACCTTGCTCCCCCCTACCTCTCTGCACTTATCGCCCTCCATACTCCAGCCCGTGCACTTCGCTCCTCCTCTGTCCCTTCTCTCACCCTTCCACGCCTTCCCTGCTCCCCTAAGCGCCTTCGTCCCTTCTCACTTGCTGCCCCCCATGCCTGGAACTCCCTCCCTGTCCACATCCGCCTTGCCCCCTCCCTTCATACCTTCAAATCTCTCCTTAAAACTCACCTCTTTCGCTCTGCTCTGTCTGACTCTTTATCCTGCTGAGCCACTATTCCTATACCTACGATCGGTTTACCCTTATCCTTGCAACATGGACCTGCCTGCTGTCATTCTCATCGTAACCAAGCCAAGTACGTGCACTTGAGACCTCGCATCTTCATGAATGTTAGACCCCTTGTCTCTCCCTCTGTTCCCCTTCCTAAGTCTCTCCCCCAGCTCCTGTCTCTCAGATTGTAAGCCCTAGGGGCAGGGACCGTGTCTATTTTATTACTTTGTAAAGTGCCAGGTACACTGCTGGCGCTATATAAATGTTTGTTAATAATAATACATAATAATAATAATAAGTAGAGCCTCTTCTAGAACGTTCTGGTTACATCTCCACAGCATACGTTAGGAATAGAGCTGCAACCAGGCACCCAAAGATTCAGGCATGCCGATGAATTTGGCATGCCTGAAACGGACCCAACCCTGTTGGACACCATCCATGCCCAAACAGGACCCAAGGGGCTGCTCAAATGCTCTGGCTGGCCTTTGAGAGTAGCAGGGCCCACCTGAGGCCGCTGCAGAACTGGGCTCCACAGACCTCTCGGCTGGCAGTTGTCAGTTTCAGAAGTGGCCTCCAAAAAGGGGGGCCTAGCATGCGGGGAGGGAAGGAGAGAGAGTCCCAGCCCACCTTTGAAACGGACAAGCCCTGGCTGAAGTGCTGCGGAGCCAGGCTCTGTAGCGCTCCTGGCTGGGGTCTGTCAGTTTCTCTGGGTAATACTCAGATTTTCAGGCATCTGAATGGTCCACAGGTAGCCAGCCCATCAGGTGCCCCAAAATGTAGGCATTACCCATGGTTACTAGTTTTAGTACCCAATGCAGCTCTAGTTAGGAACCTGCTTGGCTACAAAGCCATCAATATTTATTGGCTAGCTCGGGACAGCTAACAAAATATACAATACAAAAATATATAGATGAACACTAAAATCCATAAAGTGCACAACCAGAGAATGAAAAAACCCTCATCCCTCACCCATCTCCCTCACCAAGAGCATGATGGAATAGCCAGGTCTTACATTGTAGTCAGAAGAGGAGAGGTCTGGGGCCACACGGACCTCTAGTGGGTGGGAGTTCCACAGCCTTGGTGTGGCCACCAAGAACGCTCTCTCCATCGTTGGCACCAGAGATACTCAGGGGACTTTGAGAAGGGTGCTCCTGGTCAGCCACGGGGGTCAATCCAAAGCCCGGGGAGTGAGGTGGTCCTGCAGGTAAGTAGGGCCTATGACATGTAGGGCTTTATAGGCAAGCACCAACACCTTGAATCAGGCCCAGAAGACTATAGGCAGCCAGTGCAAAGTACAGAGCACTGGTGTAGTGTGCTCATGACAGCCCGTCCCTGTAAGGAGGCAGGCTGCCACGTTCTGCGCCAGCTGCAGCCTCCAAACGGTCACCATGGGAGTGCATTACAATAGTCCAATCCTGAGGTAAAGAAAGCATGGATGATCATGACCAGGTTGGAGTCAGACGTACAGCCGAAGACGCTGCACCAGATGTAACCGGTGAAGTGCCCCCATGGCATCCAGGTGGAGCTGGGAATTGAGGAGCACTCCTAGGACATGTTCAGACATCCCCCCCCCCCCCCCCCCGCACATATTTTGACTGCCGGGGGGGCGGGATGCTTAACCAGGATATGCACAGGGATCAGCCGGTCTGAAAGCCCCATCCACGCGGCTTTGCCAGCAGACATGGATGCAGAGCTCGGTTTCCTGCCAGCAAAGCCATGGGGGGTGAGGGCGGCTTTCAGACCAGCCGATCCCCACGCATATCCTGGCTGTGTATCTCCCCCCCAGCCAGAATATGCACGTGGGGGAAGGGAATGTCTGAAAGTGGCCTCAGACTACAAACCTGAGGGACCAGTAGAGGGCAGACCACCCTCACCTCCATCTTGTCAGGATTCAGCTTCACATAACTTATCCTCATCCAGTCCCCCACAGTTGTCAGACATCAAGCAAGCAGCAAGATTGCCAGGTCTAGGTCGGATGAAAATGAGAGGTAGATTTGGGAATCATCAGCATATTGACAACACCCAACATCAAACCCTCTCACGACTGGCTGCGTAGACGCATTGAATAGGGGACAGAGTAGAACCTTGCGGGACTCCACACGGAAGGTCCTGGGGAAAACGAAGAACAATCCCCAAGCATCACTCGCTGAGTTCTCCTCCTGGCCACGAAGGAATGGAACCATTCAAGAACACGCCTGCCCACTGCAGCTCAGTGCTGCAGGTGGGTCATCAGCATCTCGTGGGCAACAGTATCAAAGGC
Organism: Sphenodon punctatus; assembly: GCA_003113815.1. Classification (NCBI taxonomy): domain Eukaryota; kingdom Metazoa; phylum Chordata; class Lepidosauria; order Sphenodontia; family Sphenodontidae; genus Sphenodon; species Sphenodon punctatus. Next base: position 5,202,142 of record QEPC01013938.1, read on the forward strand.
AGCCGACAGATCTAATAGAATCAGAAGGGTCACTTGACCTTACTTGCGGCGGAGGCGGTCGACCAAGGGCTACAAGTGCAGTCTTGGTGCCATTGCCTGGATGAAAGCCGGACTGTGAGGATCTAAAAAGCTGATGCAGTCCAGATGCCCCAGCAAGAGTTTATCCATACTGAGTACTTCTTGTAAAGCCACCACTTCTTACATCGACAGTTTTAGCACTCGAAGTAGGAGATGGGAGCCATGCACACAAGGATTACTGATAGATCCAGGATATGAACCCTCTACCACCTCCCCCTGCCCACACCTTGTTGTAAGCAACCCCACATCCATCTTCTGTACAGCCCCTGGAGCTTGTACTAATTTTTGAAGTAGAAGGGAGAAGGCATGCCCTACCCCTGCCTTAAGTATTCCATCACATACTTATAAAAATCTCAGGATTCCTTAGGGTGGTTCCAGGATTTTTTTTGGAGCATTTGGAAATTGACAACATGAGGTTTGTTCTATTGCAGGGATGGGCACAGTTTGTAACCCAAAGTGGTGGGTGCTGGAGGTGCAAATGGCACCACAGAGAGACTCCCACCCCCAAGCTTCTGCTGGGCTGTGAGTTGCAACTGCCCCTTCCGCCTGCCCAGGGAAGCTATTCCCAGTGAGATCAAGTGATGCTGCCCGGCTAGGCTGGAAGTGCCTCAGGACCAGGCTGTGGCGTGAAGGGTGTTTGCGGGGGTGGGGGGTGTTAGGCACTGTAGAGCTTACTGGCAGCAGTGTAGAAGGACAGTGGCAGCAACTGGATTATGGCAGGAAAATCAGTGGCAACAGCTGGAGGAGAGGGTGGGAGAGAGTTAGCTTCCAGACAGGAGCTAATGCCCATCTCTGTTCTATTACATCAGTCTTAGAGGTGGATGGCTGGAGTTGTGTTGGGGGGGGGGCAGGGAGGAGAAATGTGTCGAGTTTACATGATTTAGAAAAATTGGTTTCAAGAGAAATGAGATTGAACACACTCAGGGAAGGACTCTTATCATGGTTGGCAAGCTAGGTTTAAAAAAGAAACACCCTGAAAAACCCTAAGCTGTAGCTCTGCTACTGTAAGTTTCCTTCCTTCCGGCAGGGCCTTCGGTGTTTTTTTTAGGTCAAATACCCCAGTAAGCGTAACTTTCATTGACAGTGAGCTGAGCGCACTGCAGTAGCTCTCACTTACGCATACTTCTAAACAAGGGCATGAGAGAAATTGCATACTCCACTAGGTTGCTTTTTTACCTCAGACATGTCCTTTCTCCTCTCTAGTGCAGTTTCCTGAAGACACAGGGTACTTTCAGGTATGGCAGCTTCAAGGGGTCAAACCCATAAAAAAAGCCATGCTTAAGCCATTACATGTATTCCCTTTGAAACATGTGAAAGTGAATGCTTCTATCATGTGATGAAGTTTCCACGGGTATCTTCAAAAGGAAGCTCTTCCAGGGTTTTCTATCTGGTACAAACGCTCAAATGTCACAAAATAAATGCATTGCAAATTACTACATGGTATTTCACTATATAACAAGTAAAGTCTGTGGATAGAGTTGTGACATTTGGAACACTTTATGAGATAACCGCTATCCTTTCACTGCAGTCAAGGTTACACTGAAATTGGAGGGGTGTGTGTGGGGATGGATGGGTACTATGTAGTGTTTCTTGGTAATAAAAGGACAGATAGTCCACCGTCACTGTAGGGTGCCAGGGCTGTAGAGCTTCAGTGAATGGGCCAGTGCCTCTGAGTCAGCCCAGTGTCTCCAATAATCCCAGGTGTTTATTGTTTACCGGTATTTGGTTACATTTCTGCTGTACTAGACCACAGACGCTGAAGAGTTGACTTAAGCAGACTCCACTGTATACACGCTTTGCCAGCCATGTAAAAAGAGTTCAGCTTATCAGAAATTCTACTTAAGCAGACCTTAAGGAAAAGGAGAAAACTGATGTTCATGTTAACACTAGGTTTCTCCACCCCTTCCCAGCCCTCAAAAGCAGAGTCAGGAGACAGGACAGAGATGCGTGTGTGTGTGTAGTGTAATCCTGTCTGTTCTGACTTGGGGAATCTTGAGGGGGCTGGAGACAAGGAAACCTGACTCTGGGAGCCTTAAGGGAGCTGTAAGGGGAGGGGGCAGGGAGGTAGAAGTTCTTACACACTGTTCTATTTGGCTGTCCGTGAGAGTCTGCCTGTCCAGAGTCAGACAGCTGGAGAGAACTGATGGTCGCTCTCTCAACACCCATCTCCAGCCTGCCACACATGAAGACTCTGGCTGATGATATATTCTCTACAGTATTTTAACCACATGCTGCCAAGAAATTAATACACTCAAAAAGGTCCTGATATTTTTATCTGGGTGGATATTACACTATATACCTTAAAAGGTTTAAGTTACCAGGGTTGCAAATTCTACTTATTCAGATCAAGTAACACATCCCTGTAGACCAGGGTCTGGAGAAAACAATTTTAGATTTATCCAGAAATTCATATTATGCAAGTTCTACCCAAGTGGATTCTACTGCATTTCCCTTGCAGCAAACAGCACTATTGAATAATCACTGTGAAATCTGAATCTATCTTCAAGCATGACAATTATAGTACTGTTTTAGAAAATGTTCCTGAGCTGAATGCCAAGGATGCTTGCAAGACATGCACATGAGTATTTTACAGAAGACACATGCGAGTAAGATATTTTGGGCCACTATGTTGTGACTATGGGATGTGTCCGGTCTTCTAGATGAAGATTCATCCTCCCCCTTTGATACCAAGAACACTTAATACTGAAGTAACTACCAGCTTTGTGGTGGCAAAGCGGTTTTGAAAGATTTCCTTGAATTAGATCAAGCAAGCCTCCACAGCAATAGTGAAAAGATGCAAAGACCTGGCGACAGATTACCATGAGAACACTTCTTAAGTATTACATGCAAGTACCACTACATGCTACCATATACAAAAATCCACCTCCCTCAAGAGGGAGTTGTTTTTTGTTTTTAAAAAAGGAAACGCTTATGTTCAGATAGTCCTATTCATTAAAACGAGTACGATCTTTTCCTCAAACTTTAAGTTACAAGCCAATGTCAGAGGAAGAGTCTGATGCAGGCCATTAGGATAATATATTGCCATTACAATAATTCACAAGATTTATTCCAAGCACCAGATCAAGGCAACACAAGTGCAGACTGTGTGGTCATGCAGGGATCCAGGAGTCCGTGAATAAATCTCTGGAAGACAGGAGTGCAAGCAGTACTGGCATAAAACATGGGCAACTAACAAAAAAGCTACTGCATCCACAACTAAAAAAAAATGTATATTAATGACAAATTTATGTAGGTCTGTCCTATCTATATAGGATGCGATCTCCATACAATATAAACACAGTGTAAAGACTCACAATTTTTATGTACACACTTTAATACCAGTTTCCTTATACAAGGACAATTGTCAAACCCACAAACCCTATGCATTTTGAGTTATGCACCCTTCCTCAGGGGTCTCATGTAAATATATCTGTAAGTCAATGAAAAAAAAAAGAGTCTATCAAAGATGTACATGGGCATACAGAGCTTCAGTTGAGGCAGCCTGATCCAGGAGGAGCCCATGTCACTCAGCATATGGAACCCGTGAGTAAGTGAGACACGTGGATCAAACGAGCCTTCAGGGCCTGCAATAGAGCCCCTCCCCCCACCATGGAAGGGGAGCTGGTGTTAATAAAAAAATTAAAGAGGTTTTTTTCTAATGAGCAAGTCCATGTCCATCAAGCCAAACATTTTTATGTTAGGAGCGGGCCAACACTAGTATTTATTTACAGGCCACTACGACACTACTTCCCTGGGCCTGGCACTGCTAAGAAAAGGAGTGCCAGACCCAGATCTCCAAAACAAAGACAAATGCATTAGTTATGGAATTAACACCATGAAAAGAGCAAGGCCCTTTTTAAACTGGCTGCAGCTGCAGGAGGGATGGGTGTGGGTGAGGCAGTGTGGGCGGTGCAGGGGGTCGGTGTACCTAAGCACACACCCATCTCCCCTCACAGAGCAAGTTGCCGTTTTGGCCAATTGCTCCATGGAGTAGGCAATGGGGGGCTGTGGGTGGGTATGCGTGTTTTGCAAGAGCACCCCTGCGGCAGTCACATGTTCAGCACCCACTCATGCCCATGCAGCGGATCCGTGTGGGTGTGAGTGGATGTGCCTCATGTAAAAAGGACCCAAGTCCCGCCCCAAGAGTTAGCCACCAAAATACAAGAGAGATCCCAAATAGGGGTCAATGGAGATCAGGGAAATGGGAGATTATAACCGAGGCATACGCTCTTAAACATGCTCAAACACATAAGCCAGGGTGGGGAACCTTTTCCCTTCTGTGGGTCACTTTGAAAATCAGTATGAGCTGAGGGCCACAGAGAGGTTGGGGGCAGGAGTGCACTCAGGAAGAGGAGGGTCCAAGTCACACATCTTTGCCATGGTTCTGTCCACTATCCTGGTGTACACGGCCCCATCCGTTTCCTTACCCTAAACAGAGTGTTTTAAGCTAGGAATTGGTTCCAGGGACAGAGGCAGAAGTGGAGAGGGGCCACATAAGAACTTGCAGCAGCTGCATTTGCACACACACACACACACCCCGACCTGGGCTCCCCACTGACAGCATAAGGGCTGAAGGGAAAGGGTGGAGGTTTTAAGAGAGACAGCAGCTGCCTCCTGCTCCTGAAGAGCAGAACTGCAGACTGAGACAAGGCTTTTGCTAATCTGCAGAACAGGGGGAAATCCCACCCAACATGGAAACACGCATCTCACCAAACCAGGAACTAGACCTTCCCCAATGCACACCTTATTCCAAATACATGAAGTGCAGTATTTGAGACACTGCCTGACTAAACAAAGGATCAGAAAGATTTCTCACCATGTTGGTTTAAAAACATCAAATTATACAGCACCAGCAATGTACTCAACACCATACAGTCATTAGAGACCTGTCTCTGCCCCCAGGGGCTTACAATAGAGCATCAACACAACTGAATGTTTTAATCACACTATTTCATACGAGTAGTACTTCATGTCCTCTAACTTTATTACCTGCAAGCAAGGCACCTCATAGGCTGTTTTTACACAGACTTGCCCCCCCCCCCCCCCCCCCCATGTTCGGGGGGGG
>QEPC01013938.1:5214243-5224387 GCA_003113815.1 Sphenodon punctatus
GGGGGGGGGGGGAGAGAGCCCCATTGCGGTTTAAAAATAAGCAGCGCTCGCTAAAAAAAAATAACTGGGACCAGAGCGCAAAGATTAATTGGCCCCCAATACCTAGTGGCCAGTGTAGGGTCATGATCTGGAAGGGAGTCCAGTGTGTGAGGGGGAGGGGGAAGGAAAGCCACACACACAAAACCCCCTCTCTGGTCCCGGCTTGATTTCTTTGCACATCAATTAAAGTTGGTAATTGCCGAGGCTCCAGTTGCGCCTTACCACTTGCAGCAGTATCTGGGGGCTGGTCGTCCGAGTTGATGTGCTGGGGCTTCGCCTGCTTGCGCCTCGACATGCTGCACACGCATCGGGAGCAAAATAGTAGCAATTATTTTCTTCTTCACAACAAATTCCTAGAGTTGGGAAATTACCCCCTTTGGGCGGAATGCGCATGTCACAGTAATTATGATTATCAATAATGCATTGCGATTTATCATGGGTCCCTGACAGCTGATTGGCTTGAGTCCAAGAGCTCACAGATTATTCAAATAAGGTCCATTGATCAGGGCGCAGAAGGGGACGCTGGGCATTGTAGTTTCCCCCCGGTAAAGCTGGTCGTCCTATGCATGTGACAAAAGCGTGTGCTCCAAACACACAACTCGGAGGCAACCTATCTCTTCATTTCCTACTGCTTGATTGGATTATATTTCCCTGAAGGGGAGAAGGGCGAGAGAAGCATGGATCCATCTTTGAAAGTAAACAAACAAGCTGGCCGCCTGGGCTATCAGGGAGACAATACCTTTGTTATCTCACCTGCCCTTTCTCTATTGCCCTTGCATCATTTAATGATTTTTTTTTTTAAAAGAAAAGAAATTTGAAACACAATACAATGCGGGGAGGCGAGGTTGTTCCATTGGTCACTAGATAAAATTGGAAGGGGGTGGGAGAGAAGGAAATGTTGCCATGTGATGGAGAGATGGGGCTTGGTTGAATGATATCATAGAAAATTTAAAGGAAAGCAAAAAATGCACAGGTTAATCCTTTTATGACTGGCACCCATAAGCTGCAGTTTTAACACCCCCTCCTTTTCCCAGAATAATCCCATTAAAGTCAAGGGGGACTATGCAGGAGTAAATGGTTTGAGGATTGGAGGTTTGCAGGCTAAATTTGATTCCCCCCCCCTTCAGAAAATATGTATTCTTCTCTGAGTGATAAAAAAAAACTTTTCAAAAGTGAGTGAAAAATCATTAACTACAGCAATAGAGACTAACCAAATGACTAGCAAATCTGGTCAAAGGACTCCTAGTGTCATAATCTGGTACAAAATCACACAGGAAGGAAAAGAAAAAAAGCCGCCACCACCCCACCCCACCCGCTCTTGAAAGTGTACACTACTGTGGCTACAATCCTGCAGCCATTAAAGTCAGTGGCAAAACTTCCATTGACTTTAATGGCAGAGGAAGCACCCTCCCTGCACATTTCTATCATTAGTTGCATCAGATCTAACGATAGGCACTGAGCTTTGAGAACAGAAGAACTGCCATACAAGGTCAGACCAATAGTCCATTTTGCCCAGTATCTTGTTTCTGTCTCAGTAGTATTACTGATATAGCTCTTTCAGTGTTCAGAGTGCTTCACAATCCTTACTAGTTCACCCTCACAACCCTGTGAGGTAGGTCATTATTATTCCCATTTTACAGGTGGAGAACTGAGGCTGAGAGCATGACTTGCCCAAAACTCCCAGCCAGGGAGTTCATGACTAAGACAGGAGTTGAATGCTAGTCTCCCAGGTTCAAATCCAGCAATTTACCACTAGACTAGCCAGTACTGGATGCTTCGGGGGGGGAGTACAAGAACACAACAGGGCATATGTGAAGTGATTCAATACCATTTTCTGGAACTTTCTGACACCATGAGCATGCAAGACCTTCTTGGCTAAATGTGGCATCATGCTGAAGACACTTTGGCCATGGCCCTGCAAAGACCTCCAGATCCCTTCACTCACTCAGAGTTCATTTGGAGGCATGAGTTGGGCTCTGTGAAGATGCAGGGATCTATCTGCACCAAGCTCTTTGAACCGTTAGGGCAGGAATGAGGAACCTTAGGCCTGGCAGCCAAATGTGGCCAATGGCTAGGTGGTTTTTTTTGCCCCTTTCCACTTTCTGGATCTAGTGTTCCTGGATCCAGTTCCTACTCCCAAATACTGAAAAACCAAGCTCTGGTTCAAGGAGCAGCAATGAGGGCATGCACAGACGGATAGGGGACAGATCCACACAGAAATCCAGGATCTGGACCCTCTTCTTCTTGAGTTCACCCCTTAAGCACCCCCACTCTATGCAGCCCTTGGTACTTGTACTAATTGTCAAAGAGGCCCTGGGAGGGAAAAGGTTCCCCACCCCTGCATGACGGGATTGGGTTTCTATTTTGCCAACATTTATCCATATGCTTATTTCCACCCTAGGAGTCCCACTCATGTGCTTAAAGCTAAGTGTCATGGCAAGTATTTGCAGAGTAGGACCTTAGATCAGAGGTTCCCAAACTGTGTGTTGTGAGCCATGGGAAAGCTGGGTTTCATTATCTGTGGATGGGATTGCATTCCTGATTGATCCTTATACCTTGGCTTTGTTGCTATCTTATATTTAGGACTCAAAAGGAGGTCATGCAGGCAAAACCTTAGCTTGCAAACTCTTTGGGGCAGGGACTTTGACTCTGGATTTGCATTACAGACTACTCCAAATTTTTTGGCATCTTTTAGAGACATCAACTAACAATCATATTCAGTGCTTGAAATCTAAAGCAAGGGATGGGTAGGCAGGAAGTCCAGTTAGAGTGCGAGCCTGGGGTCTCAGAGACTTAGGGTGTTTTTAGACAAGCACCTCCCCACCTGTTACTCATCCATCATGCATGCTGCAGGGCCACAACGGCACCCTATGCAGCCCTGCAACATGCATGATGAGTGGGGAAGCGCTTGTTTAAAAACACCCATTTATGTTGTAATCCTGAAAGCACTTACCCACAAGAAATCCAGTTGGCCACAATCCTGGAAATGACTAGTAAGTGGTTATTTATTTATTTATTCTATTTATTCTATTTATTTGCAGCCATTCTCTTCTGTGGGTCTGTTATACCAAGAAAATGGTAAGGACTGTATCTAAAGAAGTATGTGGAAGCCTATTTGATGTTACTTATTCAGGTTGCATCCTGAAATGACTTATCCTAGAGTAGTTCCATTGAAATCAATAAGACTCCTCTGGAGTAAATTTATTTATTTATTTATTTATTTAATATATTTATATCCCGTTCCTCCTGCAAGCAGCTCGGGGCGGCTAACAAATTTCAGTTAAAACAATTTTAAAAACATTAAAACAATAATAAAAACCTTACAATAGAACAGGGAGGACAGAATATTACAAAAAATAATAAGGAAGGGTAGGGTGATAAAAACCCATTAACCCACCCTCCCCAAAGGCCTGGGCGAACAGCCAGGTTTTACAAACTCGCCGGAATGTTAAAAGGCTCGTGGACAGGCGAGCTTCCTCCGGGAGGGAATTCCAAAGGTGCGGCCCGGCCACCGAGAATGCCCTCTCCATTGTGGCCCTCTGCTTAACACAGAGGACCTCCAAGAAGGCACCCCCCGGCAGACTGAAGGAGCCGCTCTGGGGCGTGGAGGGCGAGGCGATCCCTGAGGTATGAGGGGCCAAGACCGGAACGGCCTTATAAATCAACACTAATACCTTGAACCTGACTCGGCACGCTATTGGCAACCAGTGCAGAGCCCGGAGCACAGGTGTTATGTGGTTCCGGTGACCCATCCCCGAAAGGAGCTGGGCCGCCGCATTCTGCACTAGCTACAGCTTCTGAACAAGGAACAAGGGCAGCCCCACGTAGAACACGCTGCAGTAGTCCAGTCTTGAGGTGACAAAGGCATGGATGAGGGAGGTCAGGTCCGGGCCAGAGACATACGGATGCAACCTCTGCACCAGATACAGCTGGCGGAAGGCAGTCTTCGCCACCCCCTCTACCTGCTGCTTCAGTCGGAGATCCGCGTCCAGCACCACCCCCAGACTCTGGACCTGTTGAGCTACAGGAGGGCAAACCCCCCCCAATCAGGGGGGCCGACACCTCCCTCACTCTCCCCACCACCATCACCTCCGTCTTATCGGGGTTGAGCATCAGTCTGCTCTGCCACATCCATTCCGCCACGGCCCCCAGACACTGGGATAACAACAAGACAGCAGGGTCTGGGTCAGCTGAAAACGAGAGGTACAGCTGAGTATCATCAGCATATTGGTGAGAACGCACCCCGAACCCTCTCACGACCTCCCCCAAGGGCTGCATATAAACATTAAATAATAATGGAGACAGAATGGAACCCTGTGGAATGCCGCAGGACAAAACGCGGGGACAAGATGTTTCAGCTCCCAGCACTACCCGCTGGCTTCTCCCTGAGAGGAATGAACGGAACCACTCAAGAACGGTCCCATCCAACCCCCCCAGGTCATGCAGCCATCTCAACAACAGCCCATGGTCCACGGTATCAAAAGCGGTCGAGAGATCTAGCAGGACAAGAAACATTGAACGTCCTGCATCCATCTCTCGTCGGAGATCGTCGACCAAGGCCACCAACGCCGTCTCAGTGCCATAGCCGGGACGGAACCCAGATTGAAAAGGGTCCAGGAAACCAATGCTGTCTAGATGCACCTGGAGCTGGATTGCCACCACCCATTCAATAACCTTCCCTAAAAAGGGAAGGTTAGAGACAGGTCTGTAGCTGGCGAGTGTGTCCATGTCCAACGATGTTTTTTTCAACAGGGGGTGCACCACAGCCTCCTTGAGGCTGGGCGACAACCTCCTGCTGCAAGGACGCATTGACCACACTCGCCAGCACCGTCCCCAATGTCTCCCTGGAGGCTTTCACCAGCCAGGACAGGCACAGATCAAGTTCACAACAGGTGGCTCTCACAGACCCCAAGACATCCACCGCATCGACCGTCGTCACTTCCTGAAACTCCCCCCACGAAGATGGACCAGATGGGGGTCTCCATCACCTCGTGCTCTCTACCTACTGCCTCTAATCCAGTGTCGAAGTCGCTCTGAATCCAAACGATCTTGTCTGCAAAGTAGATGACAAACTCCTCACAGCGGGCCCGCGACACGTCCCCGTCCAGGCGGAGAGAGGCCGGACTAACCAGCCCCCACACCACGCGAAACAGCTCTGCCAGGAGTGACTTCACAGACGCTATGAGGACAGCAAGGAACTCCTTCCTTGCTGTCCTCACAGCCTCAACATAGGACCGCAAATGGGCCCTATGGAGAAGTCGGTCGGAGTCAGATCGAGTCCGACGCTAGCATCGCTCCAGCCTCCTGCCTACTTGTTTCATCCCCCGCAGCCCCTCAGTAAACCAAGGGGCCTTGTGGTGATGAGACAGAGGCAGAGGGCATCTCAGAGCCACCGTATCAATGACCTCCTCCAGCAAGCTGTTCCAGTGCTGGACCAACTCATCAATAGAGTGACCGTCCAGGTCCAAGGTTAATTCCCTCAGGACCTCTTGGAACCACTGAGGTTCCATCAGCCTCCGAGGGCGGACCATCCTAACCGGTCCCTTCCCACTCTGGAGGGGGTGTGCTGAGATGCTGGCCTGAAGGAGATAATGGTCCGTCCATGACAAGTTTCAGGACTGCAGCCACCAGAAGGGGATGTAAAGAACTCACCTCTGAATTGGGTCCTCGTACTTTCTCTGGGTGTCTTTAGACATAATGTCAACAGGTGTCGGAATGTGTGTTCTGACCTTGATAAGAACACTGGTTTGGTCTTGTGTTCACCATGTGGTGCTGCTTAGACACACAGCCCATCTTGGGGTAAATCGGTGTTTTGCTTGCCACCCAATCTCAGCACACAAGCGCTGCTGCCTCGTTCCCCATGTTGTACCAGCTAACATGCATATCATTAGACACAACGTTGGTCACGTATTCATTCTAAACATGCAAATTGTCCTTGTGATGCAAGGGTGTTCACATTGTGTGTTCAACGGGTGGCCAAATTAGTGCTGGGATTGTTCTGGTGCTTACACACAATGGCCAAACACGTGCTTAGTGGTTTTGACACCCAATCTTTGTTATGTCTAAAGACGCCCTAAGTTAACTTCTGGCTCCTGAAAAGTTCAGGCTGAGGGTTTTCAAAGGAAGTTAAAGTTGTCCAACCCACCCTTTCTAAATGTAATTTGTGCACTTAGCTCTTTTAGGCTCTTTTGAAAATTCTACCCACACATATTTAAGAATTACAAAGTTATAACATTCAGAGGGCTGTTACAATATTTATTGATAGTGTTTCTCTGTGACACTTAATACATGTAACACAAGCACCCAAGGGCTATCAATTAATAACTAGTTGATAACTGTGAGCCGTTGTTTGCCTTAGTGAAAACTTTTTGATAGGAGATGGTTATGTTGCCTTGCAGTCAGTACTTCAGGGCGGTCAGCTCTCATGATTGAATTATAAATCTCATGATTCTCGCTGTTGTATTAAAGTTCCATGTGCCAAAATTCATGCTTTTAACAGCAAGTTCGTAGCCCTTATTGCTGTGGATAAAAACTTGAAAACACAACATGAATGTACCCAGTAGGCTCAGAAACCAAAGACAGAAAAAAAGATCCCTTCATTTGGGTACATGTGTATATCAAGCTTCTTGATTTTAACATAGAGAGACAAAGTGGTTCAAATGATCTCTTTTATTGGACCCACTGTTGGTGGTGGAAATAAGCAAGTTTTTGGGCCACACAGAAGAGTCCTCAGGAAGGGCCCTGTGTGGCCTGAAAGCTTGTTTATTTCCACCACCAACACTGGGTCCAATAAAAGAGATCATTTGTACCACCTTGTCTCTCTGTCACTTGGGACCAACACGGCGACCACACTCTATCTCTGGATTTTAAAATAAAAATTCATGATTTTTGAACTTTTGGAAATACTGTATACAATCAAGCAAGAGACCCATGTCTGATGCCCACTCCATTCGCAGACAGAGGGCTAGGTTACCACGATCAGTGCAGGATCCAGGGAAGTTGGAAATTGTGAAGTGGTGGGGCGGACGCCCTCCTAACATAGGAATGTTTGCAGGGGCGGCATTTGGTTGGAACGGGCCCTGGTGCAGAAGATGGAATGTCCTCCGGGGACCCATCTCCCAGCGGCAGCAGGGGACAGAGCTGCCCCAGGAAGTGCCTGTTCCTACTACACTGCACTGCCTGTTGCTACTACAGCTACACCTTTGAATGCATGTGGGACACATACTGACTCACCCACTAGAAAAAGGAAAATATTACTGTGATATTTGATGTTCAGGTAAACACCGCAGGCCTGTATGTTACATGTAGGTTGCGATTTCTAGTTTATTCCTGGGCCCCATGTGTTGTGTGTGTGTGTGTCCCCTCCTAAATTGTTGCAGGCAGGGACAGGGTTTAACTTGTGAGTGGGTGGGTGGGTGGGGGGGCTTGCCAGGGTTCAGCCCCAGTAATTCAATTCAAGGGTTGGAGGCTGAGCCCTGGGAAATATTGCCAGCAGGAATGTGCACCCTGAAGTGTGAAAGGCCAGGAAAAGACTGGTATTGGCTGCAAACAAAATTCAGACAAATCCTGAATAGTTTTATTTGGTTTTCATTAATGACTTCCCTGCCCAACTCCCCGCGCTGGATTAAACCACAAGAAGTACTGTTTTATATTCAACTGAACAGTGGCTGGGGGCTCAAGTGACTGAGGTGCTAGCCAGAGATGAGGGTTCACTTCCCCCATACGAGAAGTGTTGGGATGGGGGTGTAACATCTGGGGCAGGCTTGCCCCGGCAATTCACATTTTACAAATAAAATGCAGCCCGGCCCTCCAAAGGCTGGGTTCCCCACATTTGAGGGTCTGTGGTCAGCGCTTCTCAGATTCATGCTGTCATTTCCATTCCCACCCCCCTCCATGGTCCCCATGGATTGGGGAGCCTTTGCACATGTGTTTGCGCACGCCCACACCCCAACACAGGGGTCTCTAGTCTGTGCAGTCACACAGGCTGTACTTGCTGTATGCACAGGCACACATGTGCACAGGCTGCTTTTAAAAAAGCAAAACTAGGGGGAGGGCTGTGACCGCTGCATGGCACAGTCGCACAGCGCCCACGCACGTGGTGTGAGTGGGGAGGGTTTCTAACAGGTACCGCCCTGGGTGGCTACCACGACAATGCAGCCAGCCACCAGACACTCCTGCCACCTGGCCCCCCACACAGCTGCCATTACCCCCTTAAGAGCTCCCGGTACAGCTGGGAGTGGAACAGGGTGGTAGCAGGGCTGCTGACGTGGGTGGATGTCCTGGTTCAAACAGGCAAGGGCTGTGTGGGCGCCTGTCCTCATACACCCGTTTGCCTTCCCACGCACAGCACAATCTGACTTTTCTTCTCATGCTCCATGAGTGGCCATGGCAGGTGGGTGCTATGTGGGTCACAGGAGCATGACTCCACCCACGTCACCTTCAAACGAGTGGCTGGGTGGGTGGGTGATGGGTGGCCATTGCATGGTACCGTCTCATTTAAAAACACTAGGGATGTGTGAACAGGACGGAGTTTGGATGTTCAGCTGTTCGGACTAAAAACTTAGTTTGGGTTCGGTCCGGTGGAGTTCGGACTGTTTGGATGTCCGGTGGAGTTTGGCGCTGCCAGGAGGCTTGGGACACTCCAGGGACCCCCAGGGAGGCCCATGGCAGCATGGTAGGCCATCAGAGACCCAGCAGCAGCACAGCAGCAGAGACTGGGAAGGCTTGGCGCTTGGCACCCCAGGTTGCCCGGGCAGGCAGGCTTGGCGCTTGGCCCCTGGGGGTGTCCGTGGCACCAGGGCTGGCTGTTGGAGACTCAGCGGCAGCAGCAGAGGCTGGGAAGGCTTGGAGCTTGGTGGCTGTCCTGGCATCCCTACTTGGCAGGGCATTGCAGGCTGCCAGGCATCGGTAGAGCAGTGGCAGACATTGGATTGACCAGTAGCAGAACCCATGGTACAGTAGAGGCAGCTGCGGCAGCAGCAGCAGACAGGCAGCGTGGCATGAGCAGTGGAAGGCAGGCTGATGCAGGGTTTGATCTTGGCAACCTGGGCAGGCAGACAGGCAGTGTGGCATGAGAGGCAGTAGGGAAGACAGGCTAGGACCTTGGCAGCAGGGCACTCAGATAGGCTGGTGAAGACTGTGCAGCGTGAGAGAGAGAGTGAGCCAGTCAGATAGGCTGGCCAAGATCATCTAGCCAGAGGCCAGCTGGCAGGCTTACAGCTTCCCAATGCCACCTGACATCATGAGGTCAGTCAGATAGCCTGGCTGAGGCCGTCTAGTCAGAGAGAGAGAGAGAGAGCGAGAGAGAGAGAGAGAGAGAGAGGCAGGGCGGGTTCCGGGCATTGGGAGGAAGGGACAGCACCTCAGCAGCAGCCCAGATTGAAGAGGAGCCCCATCCCAAGACTGCCCCTGGCATGGGATGACGTGTGCCATTGTACCATCAATCCATGTTTAGGGGCAGCTCGGGGAATCCCAGCAGCGGAAGGTTCACCTTGATGAACAGCAACTGCTCCACCAACTTGGCCCCCAGTCTTAGGTGGTGCGGAGAGCAAGTTTCCCCTACCATAGAGAACACCCGCTCGCTGGGGACACTCATTGGTGGGCAGGACAACAGACTCTTGGCCACTTTGGACAGGGCTGGCCATACATTGGTCTTGCCAGCCCAGTAGGTCAAGGGATCGCTGCTGAGTTCTATGCACAGCTCCTCCTCCAGGTAGCTCTCCACTGCTGCTGAGGTGCTGTTGTACTCCCTCATATAACTGGCCTTTGGCACCACCTCCACCACTGCCCTCAGCCACGCTGCCTGCCCTGCTGTGCACAAGCCCATGCTCGCCAGAGTGCCCTGCACATACGAGCTGCTGCTGGCAATAGGGGTGCTGCTGCTGCTCAGCCTGATGCTGGTGCTGCTACTTCTAGGGCTGGGGGCGGGGATAGACCCCGCTGGCTGAAAGGGGTGGCTGCTCCCACCATTCCCAGGGACATCCTGCTGCTGCTGCCGTGCACTCTCAAGAGCCCGCTCTGCCTGCCAGACCCTCTTCACCAGGTCACCCTTCCAGTGCCCATAGAGCGCTGTTTGGCGTGCCACGCTGCCCTTGACCCTGGGGTT
>QEPC01013938.1:5238333-5259426 GCA_003113815.1 Sphenodon punctatus
ACTGGGGAATAGGGGGATTTTGGGGGGGAGGGTGTTGTGGGGCAGACGGGGGATTTGGGGGGGGGAGAGGATGTTGTGGGGACAGAGAGACTGGGGGGATTTTTGGGGGGGGAGTTTGTTGCTCTGTGTTTGCATGATGACAAAATGGCCTCTCTACTCATGCTTGGGAGGGGTAAAGGAAAGCAGCAGCAATGCATCAATGAATGCATTCCCGCTTTCCTTCTCCTCTCCCAGCATGAGTAGAGAGGCCATTTTGTAAATTTGTGGTTCCACTGGTCTTGGCTACTCTTTTTATTTTAAATGGTCCCTTCGCTGTTTCACTGCTGCTTCCTGCTATTGCTGGAAAGTAGTTTGTGTGGACAGGCATTTGGTTGCCAGGGATAAGGTGTGGCTGCTGGGGATGATGCTGGTTGGACTCGGGGTCTGCTTTGGTGGGAATGCAACCCCGAAAGGGGCCAAACTGTTTTTTAAAAAGGGGTCTGTGTTCTTGAATAGGCAGTTTGTTGGTGACGCTACTAGGGATGCCGGTCTGGATGTGTCTGATTTGGTGGCAATGCATCCCTGAAACTGGCCAACATTTTTTTAAAAGGCCTGTGTGCTTGCACAGGTATTTGGCTGCCGGGGATGCCTTTGGGGGTTTGTGGGAATGGCTTGGTTTGTTTATGTGTGGTTTTCTGTTTTTTATATGGGTTTTGTTCACTTGATGATGTGGAGTGTTAAATACTAACCCCCCCCGCCCCAACACACAGAGAGCAGAGGGTGAGGGGGAATTAGTATTTAATGCCCCATGATTCAATTGAGGTTTTGAAATCGTGAGATGTAACTGTTAGTCTGGTGATCTGCCTGTTTTTAAACCTGGCAGAGGAGGTGAATATAACCTGCCTAACTGAAATTGCTGGATTAAGTAATGCAATGTCCAACCAATGTTAACCCTGGGAACTCCTTGCTTCTGGCTGGGTTATGCCCTGGCTCCGCTTACCGTATCCCTGGCTCCGCCCCTAGGCTAGGCTCCACCCCTAGGCCCGCCAGCCTTACTATCCCAGTGCCCCTCCAACATCAAAACCCACCAGCCTGCATACAGGGCCTGCAACATGTATTTTTCATAAGTATTCCTTAAAGATTTGCATAGGTAGCAACTTTAGCTGCCCCATCCCAACCAACAGCTGCCTAACTATTGGACAACATGCAACATCCATCTCTTGTTACTGAATTAAAAAGCTCAAGTAGCAGTCACTCGTGTAGCTCAGTGGGCAAAACTACGAGGGTGTTAGCTAGTAGATCATGGCTTCAAGCCTGGTTTATGTGAGGAGAGATTCTATTCAATTTCTTCCATTTTTAAAAGTTTGCTTTCAAAATCTGCTTCCCGCCCACAACCCAGCTTGGCTAGGCTCTGTTAAATGTGTGTGTGTGCTAGCGGTGCTCTGTAATGAGGGTCGGTGTCTATGGCATGGATAGGAACAAAGGCATATTTGATGTACCTCATTCAGTCTCTCACATAAAGGTGTGTTGTCCCTCATTGCCTGTGAATTTGTGTGTCACTGCTCCTCATTTCAGAGTCCAGGTGTTGAAGGGTATGGAAATTAAATCAAGCTGGTTTGATTGTTAAATCTTATCTATGTGACAAAACAGGACTATGTTTGACTCTAGATATGAATAATGGAATTAAATTGCACAATGCAACTTAGCTGTTAGCACATAGACCAGGACTCATCAGGTTTCCTCCCATGCCAATAACCACAATTAAATCATGTTCCATGTAATGTCAACTAATTCAGCCATTCATTGTACACCTCAGTGCAGTCTGAAATGAGGGACAGTGACATGCAAAATCAGGGACAATGAGGGACAACAACATCCTGAAGTGAGAGACAGAATGAAGGGACATCAGGTATTCCATCCTCCCCATCCATATCACAGACACTGACCCTCAAAAACCATAACAACATTTTGTATTCTAAGGAAGGTTTCCGTCCTTGCTCCTGCTCAATAGATAAGGAATTCTCAAACGTTTCCTAAGCTGGACCCCATTCTGAGTAGGCAGATTGTCTGGTGGATCATAGAATTACAGAACTGTAGGACTGGAAGCACCCCCAAGTGTCATCCAGTGCAACCGCCTGCTCCAAGCAGGATCTCCTTTACTGACGACACAATGGACATATGCTTCCAGCTGGAAGGGAGTACTGTGCCACCTTCCCTTCTAGTGAACCCCCATGTGCCTGCCACCTCTCTCACTGTTTAACTGCAAAGCACAGAAGTTGCTTCCACTGCCGGATAGCACATGCACTAGCAGTTAGCACGGTCACGAGTTCCATTCATTTCAGTGGGATTCACACGCACGCTAAGTGCAAGCACGCACAGTAGGCCGCAGAGGATTGCACTCTTAGAAGAAGGAAAAAATAACAAGGAGAGTTTTAGTTAGAACAGTTTAGCAGCTGGCAACAAAAAGGGGCGACCCAGCACCATGAAACCAGCCACCTCTTCAAGGAGCACAGCAAGTGCTTCATGGCCCCAAAGACTGTCCCAGGCAATCCCGTCATCTGCCCATGACATTAATGCATGAGCGTCTTTTGCTCTGGAATGAAGTGCCCTTTAATAAACCGGTGTAAATTAAGAAGATTTTTCTTCTTTGCAAGGGTGGAGAAACCAGGGCCACTTTTTGGCCGTTTTTACACAAGACGCACCCACACTTGTCCATGCAGGTTCGCTGAATGGGCATGAGTGGGTGCTGCCCGTGTGACTGCCACAGCAGGTGGGTGTGCGTGTGTGCTCCTGTGAAACACACATCCACACCCACCTCCACCCATCGCCCATGCATGGAGCAATTGGTCAAAATGGCGATTGCACTGTGAGTGGGGATGCAGAGGGTATTAGTGTGTACACCCTCCACCCATACTACTGTGTGCACATCCATCCTCCGCACAGTCGCAGCCCATTTTAAAAGGGCCTTTATTTCGCCCGTTTCTAGTTCCTAGATCTGACCCATGTAGGGTTGCCACCTATGCACGTTTTTAAGGAATAATTATGAAAAATACATGTTGGAGGGCCTGCATTGGTGTCAATAAAGACCCTGCAACATGTATTGTTCATAAATATTCCTTAAAAATTTGCATAGGTGGCAACCATGGGCCCATGGATCCACTCCCTACCCTCAAACATTGAAAGAGTAAGTTCCGGGGAAGAGAACAGAGATATGAGGGAATGCACTCAAGGCGAGAGGATGGATCCATGGCTTCGATCCATGGTCTAGAATTCTTCTCTTCTTTTCCCCAAACTAAGCACACCCCAGAAGCACCCCGCCCCCTACTCCTATTCAGTGTTTTGGCCCATGGAACTTGTACTAATTTTCAAAGTGGCCCGTGGATGGGAAAAGGTTTCCCACTTCTGTTTTAGTGTATTAATGTATTTCCATTGAGCTCCATGGTTATTGAATCTCCTCCACGAGACTTTCTGGGTACAGTGCCCCAGGAAATGTTGGCTTGTGGGAACTTGCCCTTTGGTGTTGGAAGACCTTCTCGTCACCAATTATTGGATATGCAGCAATCAGCCTTTGCCCAACTTTTGATATTTGTGTGACCTCCACTGCTACTTGATAAGTCTTCACTTGTCAAGTAGCAAGTAGCGATGGAACACCAAACTTCAGGCTACTTATACAATTGCCCTGTAGCAACTGCTTTACGTAGGTAGATTGAATAGGAAGGGGCAACTTCCAGTCTGCCAATGATGAGTGTGTATCCAGGAAGGGCTCTAACAGTGACTGCCGGTGCTGCTGTCCAGCCGTTGTACCCTTCTGAAACAGTGCACTCTGGGACAACATCCCATGATGCAATGTGGCAGTCTAGTGGGTTGGGCTAAAAGAGTAGTGACTTGTTATATAAAAAAAAACAGATGTGTGGATGGACACATTGCTACTTAACCATAAGACCTGGCAGAAGATACTGTTCTGATCTATCTAATTCAAACTTGCTGGGATGGATGACATGGTCTATCTGAC
Organism: Sphenodon punctatus; assembly: GCA_003113815.1. NCBI lineage: Eukaryota > Metazoa > Chordata > Lepidosauria > Sphenodontia > Sphenodontidae > Sphenodon > Sphenodon punctatus. The sequence goes on from QEPC01013938.1 coordinate 5,242,325, forward strand.
TGATGAGCATTTCTGCTGATTTACAGCAACATTTGAGCAAAATGTAATGTAGCTACTACAGAGTCTGCCGTGTCTAATATAATATATTTTTTCTGCTTAGCAACAAACAGAGAGGCTTTTATCCCTTGAGCTCTGATATTTTCCAGATGACTGGTAAAATCTGGATTCTTTGGAAGATATTCTGGTTGACATTAATGTGCTGGTTTGGTAGCTAAGAATTGCCAGCTATTGCAATTTTATCATTTTACTGTAGCGTTTTTTTAAAAAAAACTTAAAATCAGGTGACTCACCATTAAAGTGTGAGGATCTCAGCTTTTTAAAAATAAAATAAAATAAAAAAGTTTCTAGTCATTATGACTGCAGAGAAACACTTGAAAATTTGGTTTAAGGCTAACCAGTGCCAGATCTAAGGGACTTGGGCCCTGTGCAAAGTGGTGATCGTATATCGCAGTAGGGTGGCTACCATATGGGCCTATACCCAGTACCGCCCTTTCATATGGTGAGACACCAAATGGGCAAAACTGTGGCTGACCTGATCAGTGTGACAGATCGCGCCCCCCCACCAACTGTTTATCCCCCTGGCACATAGACTAATCCGTCCATTACATGGCCTCCCCTCAGACACATATTAGCTCAGCCCACTGGTATATGGTTTCACTTTCCTGAGTCCAGCAGACACACAGGCTCACTCACCCATTAGAAAAGGAAAATATTATTGTGTATTTAAACATATTTTTTTAGGCACAATAACCTGCCCTGAGCTGCTTGGATAGGGTGGGATAAATAATTAAAATAGATAAATAAATAAAATAAATAGTTTTTATGTTCAGATAAATATAACATCCATTTCAGAGACTGTATCGCAAGACCTGCAGGACCATGTTTTATCCATGTATATATTGTTTATTCACGGGCCCCAAAGTTTGGGAGGGCCGCCCTCCTGAATTGATGTGGGTCCTCCAAAGGCCAAGGCTCCCTGCATTTGAAGCCCTGTGGGTCAGTACTTAATACCAGTTCTTCTCCTACTTCTTTTTATTTGTTTCAAATCTGCTGCTTCCAGTTTTCATATTTTGAGAAAATATAAATAACAGCTCTATATTTACTTGCTCTTCATCACTCATGATTTTACAATACACAACATCACCAAACCCTTATCTCCAAACCTCCCCAAACCCTATCTCTGCTTGCCAAATGCCTGGCCAAATAAAAAAGTCATAGGATATCTTCAGATGTGACATCCCTGCCCATGGCCACGCTTACCCCAGCGTGGCCACAGGGCCTGTCCCAAATCATTTGTGGCCCCACACATGAGGAGGGACATACACTGGATTTGGTTTTCTGCACCGGCCTTGAGGCGGGGGGTCAGTTAGTAGGAGTTAAGGGGGTAGAGCCTTTGTCATGGTCTGACCATTACCTCCTTAAGGCATGCATCCTGGCGTATGATAGCCCCCGGAAGGGTGCAGGACCTATTAGATCGGTCCGCCCCCGGAGACTTATGGAACCGGATCGGTTACGGAATGCTCTGGGGGAGTTTCCCTTCGACCTTGACACCTGCTCTGTCGATGATCTCGTAGCCTTCTGGAACACCTTGTTGGCTGAGACCATTGACAGTGTGGCTCCCAGGCATCCGCTGCCCTCCCGGGTCTCCCGCAGGTCTCCTTGGTTTACTGAGGGCCTGCGGTGTTTGAAGCGGGAGAGCAGGCGGTTAGAGCGATGGTGGCGCCGGACTCGCGACCAGTATGATCGATCGCAGCATAAGAGCAGTTTAAAGGCTTATGCTGTGGCGGTGCAGGCAGCAAAGAAGCAGTTCTTTGCTGCTCTTATTGCATCTGCAAAGTCACGTCCAGCGGAGCTTTTCCGGGTGGTGAAAGGCTTGGTCAGTCCTGCCTGCCTCCGCCTGGACCTGGAGCAATCCAGTGACCGCTGTGACCGGTTTATCGAGTACTTTGTAGATAAGATCGCTCGCATCCGCCACGATTTCGGCACCACAGTTATTGCAGAGGATCATCTTGGGGCTATGGATGCCCCGTCCTGTCCTGTTTTGTGGGATCGGTTTCAGATGGTGTCGCCTGCCGATGTGGAGTCCTTGTTGGGATCTGTTCGTGCCACTACTTGTGAGCAAGATCCATGCCCGTCCTGGCTGGTGAAAGCTAGCCAGGAGACGTTACGGCCGTTGCTGGCTGGGGTGGTTAGTGCCTCCCTTCGGGAGGGCAGGGTGCCTGACTGCCTAAAAGAGGCTGTGGTTAGACCCCTGCTCAAGAAACCATCTCTTGACGCTGATGCTCCTGCCAGTTATCGGCCGGTCTCTAACCTTCCCTTTTTAGGGAAGGTTATTGAACGGGCTGTGGCACGGCAGCTCCAGGAACATCTGGACCGCACCGGTTTCCTTGATCCCTCCCAGTCTGGGTTTCGGCCTGGGTATGGTACGGAGACGGCATTGGTGGCCTTGGTTGACGATCTCCGTCTGGCGTTGGACCAGGGTCGTCAGACCTTACTGGTCCTGCTAGACCTTTCGGCTGCATTCGACACAGTCGATCATGAGGTGTTGGTGACTCGCCTGCGGGACCGTGCTGGAATTGGCGGAACGGTCTTGGACTGGTTTCGTTCATTCCTGGCCGGGAGAACTCACCGGGTGGTCTTGGGGGAGTGTACGTCTTCCCCCCGGGACCTCACGTGTGGAGTCCCGCAGGGTGCCATTCTGTCCCCCCTCTTGTTTAACATCTATATGCAGCCGTTAGGGGAGATCGTGAGGGGGTTTCAGGGCATGCAGTGTCATCAGTATGCTGATGACACTCAGCTCTACCTCTCCTTTTCCATCGACCCAGGCCATGCAGTCTCCTTATTTTCCCAGTGCCTGTCAGCTGTGGGGGCTTGGATGAGGTTGAGCCATCTGCAACTGAATCCTGACAAGACGGAGGTGATGTTGGTGGGCGAGGGCTTGGGGAGCCTGGGGGTGGTTGAATCTCCTCTTGTTGGGGGGGTTCGCCCCCCCATGGTGTCTCAAGTGCGGAGTCTGGGTGTGCTCCTTGATTCGCGGCTCAGCTTGGAATCTCAGGTTGTGGCCGTGGCGGGGAGTGCGTTTCGGCAGTTACATCTTGTCCGGCGGCTTCGGCCGTATCTCTCAGACTCCGACCTCGCCACTGTCATCCATGCCTTCATCACCTCGAGGCTGGATTACTGCAACGCGCTCTACGTGGGGCTGCCCGAGAAGCTGGTCCGGAGGTTGCAGCTGGTGCAGAATGCCGCGGCCCGTCTCCTGACGGGGGCGGGTCGCAGGGAGCACATGACACCAGTGCTCCGGGCTCTGCACTGGCTGCCTATAAAGCACCGGGCCAGGTTCAAGGTGCTGGTTTTAACCTTTAAAGCCCTTCACGGCCTAGGCCCTGCCTATCTGCGGGATCGCCTCACTCCCCATGTACCCGTGCGACCCTTGAGATCGTCCGTGGGAGCCTTTTTGGAGGTTCCCCGGGCGAGGCGGGTGGCCACCGATGTTAGATCTTTTTCGGTGGTCGCCCCTGTGCTGTGGAATTCGCTTCCGGAGGAGGCTCGGCTGGCGCCCACTCTCCTGCTGTTTCGGCGTATATGTAAGACCTGGCTGTTCCGTCAGGCTTTTGGTGAGGGGTAGGGGATGGGTGGGGATGGGGATGGGGGCTTTCCCCCACATACTGTATTTTAAATTGTTTACATTTTTTTAAATTTTTTTTAATGAATGTTGTTCACTGCCCCGGGCTGCCCTGTGGGCAGGAGGGGCGGGATATAAATTTTAAATAAATAAATAAATAAATAAATATATAATAAAAATGTCTGCTTTTGCCCTGCCAGATGTTCACCATGGGCAGGAGCAGAGGTAACCCTGGATTGTGGCAGGGCTAACCCGAGATATGTGGCGGGCTCCTGGTTAGCGCACATCCCATATTAAGCCCTGCCACACATCCCCGGACCTTGGTAGAGCAGGCCATCAGATGTGATGGCCTGCTCCACCTAACCTTGTCCGGTGACTGAAGCAGTTCCAGGTCGGTCCTGGCAGACCTCATAGACCACCGCACCCACCCGTCAGGGAGGAGGTGGGGCTGCGCTGAGGAGCTTGGGGGGGTGGGGCCATGTGGACCCATGTCCGCATGTCCCCTCTCCCTGCCCCCTCCCCAGCCCCAGCTGCCGGAACTTTTGTTCGGCAGCCAGGCGGACCCCCCTACCTGGGATGAGGGGGCTCTTCCCGGGGCATGCTGGCTTATCAGGCATCGCATCTGAAAATACCCATATACAGCCTCCGGAAGATTACTAGGCTTGGGCTCAGACCAAGCTCCAGGGGAAGGGAGTTCCATAATTGTGGGGCAGCCACTGAGAATGCCTCTATGCGTGCTCTTGTGTGAACTTGATGGGCATGTGCAAGCGGGTGCTCCTGGCCGACCTCAGAGGTTGCAGTGGGACGTGAGGGAGGAGGAGGTCTTTCAGACTATGAAACTTCTAGACTTCTGCTATGTCCCACCTCAGTCATCTTTCCTCTAAACTGAAGAGCCCTAACTCCTCGTATGACGAGCCACTCCGTACCTTTCATCAAATTTGCTATCCTCCTTGGCACTTTTTCCAGTGCTAGATCCTTTTTTAGGTGGAGGGACCCGACTGCACACAATATTAATGGCATCAGTAGGCTAAGGCTATGGTTTTATAGTAGCATTATGATAGTCTCTGGGGGTTTTTTAATTTAATTTTTATTCCTTTGCTGAGAATTCAGAACATTGTGTTTGCCTTTTAGATCAATTTTGCACATTGAGTTTATGTTTTCAACGAACTAACCATAATGACACCAAAATTGTTTCCCTGGGTAACTAACACTTAATTTGGAACCCAACATTGTCAGTGTATACTGTAATTAGGATTATTGTTTTCCAGTGTGCATTACTTTGCACTAATATCAGCACTGAATTTCATCTGGCATTTTATTGAAACATCACCCAGTCGTGTGAGATACTTCTGTAACTTTGGAATTTGGGGGTTTGAGCTTATGAACACAACATGACATTGACCACTGGGAAAAAACCAACCTCCGACTCACAGAAAGAGATGGAGTTGGATCACAAATAGGGACTGAGGATGGTTATGAGATTCCATGAGCATAATCTGGCTAGTTCTATTAATACTAGCCGTTCCCTTCTAGGATAAAATATTTGTAACTTCCACTGGTGCAACTCCATTGCTGTTAACATGATGGTAGCTGATGTTTTAATCATCTGCCAAAACAATTCTAGAAGCTTGTAGACATTAAGAAGGAAGGTGCATTTTCCTGCTCAAGTTAGCAGAGTTAAGGGAGTTCAATAGTTCATGTCAGTTACTTAAAACTAGAGCTGCATCAGGTAGCACTTTAGCTATCGGCGTGTAATAGCAGCATTTTTGGGGCATTCCCACCTGGTACCTGGTGCCCCAAAATGAAGTTATTATTGGGGCATCTTGGGACACCCCAGGACACTCTGGGATGCCCCAAGATGCCAATTCCAGCATTTGCAGCTCCCTGGGCTGACTCACCTTGCTGGCCAGGCTGCTGTTCCTCTGGGCTCTTGGCTGCTCCCTGCTTTTCCCTGTCCTGTGCAGTGTGCACTGCTCAGCTGAGAGGGTGAGGTAGGCTAGAGTTAACTTGATCAGCTGCATTGAGTTTGAATTTGAATTACTTTGGGTGTTAACAAATAAGACGTTAGCCCGCATTTAGCCCACACCAGGTGGGTGTCCATCTGCCCATTTATTAGGTGCTTGTCCCTACCAGCCACATGGCTTCCACCCACCAGACCTGCAGCCTCCACTCACTTGGAGAATGTTGAGCCCACCGTGCAGGCGAGTGCAGGCGAGTGCAGGCTAATGTGCACCCACGTCTCTGTGTCCTGTTAGTTAGGTTGCGTGCAGCGCCTCTGTATGTACAGGTCCACCAGCACCATAGAGTCATGGGCGAAAATCATAGAGTGTCCGAAGAGTGACCTGCTCCTCTCTCTGCTCTTTTTCTCACTGGCCCTTTTCAAATGGGTGCTCTCCCCCCCCCAATGTGTGGGTGTACGTGTGTGTGTCTATTTGAACACCACAGTGGGTGTGAGGAGGATGGATGGGCGTCCGTGTAAATGCCATGACCGGTGGGAGTGCATGTATGTGTGCTCCCGTGCTCCACCCACCTCCACCCATCACCCATGCATGGAAGAACGGGTGCCAATGCCGGATGTTCCGTGTGTGCAGGTGGGTGGAGGTCCATGGGAATGCACCCCACCCACCGCCCACTCACCCATCCCCAATTGAAAAGGGCCACTGTCTCAGCACTTTTGGAAAATTAGGTCACTATAAAGTGGACGCTGAAAATCACTAGCTGCTTTAAAAAAGAAAAGAAAAAACCCCAACAACAAACCTTGGCTCTGTTTCCCAAATGATTGTAATTAGCCTTGCTGAAGAATGATTTCAATGCTCCATGTGGAGCGGGGGTTCATTTAAAAAACATTTTTTTTGGAAGACAACTGGAGTTGCAAAAACTGTGCTACAGATTCCCAGCCCTTGTAAATGAATAGCATGATTTCTTAACACCATTGTAATATGGGTTTAACCAGGCTGGGTGTGAATTGAAACCATGATACAGCCATATGAGGCTGTAACTGAATTTGAAAAGAGTTTTAAGTAGGGCTACAAGTCCTAGTGTGGACTAATGGGGTCTCATGTTTTATTGTAGGACATAAGCTGAGAGCCCCCAGTTTAAGCCAAGAATTCCTTTTGCTGACATAGCTTTTGTAGCCATTTACATCTGAAAAGGGGCAGTCTGTTGAACAATGTTCTCAAGGCTGGGTGGTGTAGAGTATCAGTTCACTGCTTGACACCTTTCAGAATGTAAAGGGGGAAAAAAACACTTGAAAAACTTTTTTTTCCCCATATAATATCTTTTCCTGTTTATGGCCTTTACAAGGCTCTGAGCCTAGAGCCTCGGAGATCTGCCTCGGTGATGCAAGGAGGAAAAAGAGAGAGAATGGAGTGAAAAACAAATAACTGTCTGGCAAAAAGAGAGAAAACTTTCAAAAATGTTTAGTCCTATATTAAACGTTGCATTAGAAACATCAATTTTATACACATAAGGGCCAGATTTTTCTCTTCTGGCTGAAATGTGAATGGTCAGGATAAAAAGATGTCTTTAAAATGACCCTGTGCCTGCAGTGGCCACATTCACACTTGGGATAAAGTGCCCCCAGGAAGAGAAAGTTCCAGGCGTTAATTATCCCAAAGAGATGGGGATGCAAATTACCACATGCTAAAATGTTCAGACTTCAATCTGATGATGTGATGTAAGTTTTATTGACTCCTCGGTTGGGGTACCCACACATAACAGCTTTTGCCCCACCCCCAAGAAGCTTCTTTTCATGTAGACAGATGCTAGCCAACACCTGGTATAAGTTACAGCATTGCCAAACTTCAAACATGAACTGGCTCTCAAAAAATCATAAGATTTGATTTAAAAATAATAAGATTATTATTATTTTTAAAAAACAACCCCCTAAAATTGTTTTTTGTTCTTTGCCTCTAGATGTTTGAAACTGTAAGGATCAAGTTTGCAAGATTATCTCTGCAACCAGAAGAACTAGAATCTGACTTTTCAAAATAAGAGCAGAGATTGTCTCCTAATCACATGAACCTGGGAACTGGAGGTTTTAAGCAGGAAAGTGGGGGGAAATGACTTTATCACATCCTCAAAATGCCTCAGGCTGGACAGACAAACAGGATAGGGAGATGGAGGTAACCGTAAGTGCATGGCGCTGTTCTGCAGTGCTCCAGTGTTTCCAGGAATGCTTGGGTCACGCTAAATTTCTGAATTGGTCTGGGCCAGTGGTGTTGCTAGATTTAGTTTGGGTGAGCAAAGTTGCATAAAAGACCATTACTGGGGGTACAAGAATTTTGCTACACATAATATGAAACTATTATATTTCTCTAGTGGGTGGGGCAGCAGGAAACTTTGGGGCGAGGGATGCCACCCCTTATTATCCTTTGGTATCATGTCTTGTCTGGGTAGAAAGCCCAAATCCAGTTCTCCCACCATTTCTCAACTGCAAAGCATTCTGCAACTGCTAGTTGACTAATTCATGTAGATAACACCTGTAAAAAAGCAGAGCTTTTCTGGGTGATGAAGGGGCTGGTCAGTCCAGCCTCCCTCTGCCTGGAATTGTAATCTTCAAGTGCTTGCTGTGACATGTTTATCGACTATTTTGCAGATGAAATTGCTCGTATCCACCATGATTTCGATGCCACGCTTGATGCAGTGGATGTACCTGAAGTTATGAATTCCCTGTCTGGTTCAGTTTTGTGGGATCGGTTTCAGCAGGTATTGTCCTCTGATGCGGTGGAGATGTTGGGGACTGTGAGAGTCACAACTTGTGAACTTGATCCTTGCCCATCCTGACTGATGAAAGCCAGCCGGGAGACATTGGGGCCATTGCTGGCGGGGTTGTCAATGCCTCCCTTGCAGAGGGCAGGGTCATGGGGTGCCTGAAGGAGCCTGTGGTACGACCTTTGCTCAAAAAGCCATCTCTTGACATTGAAGCCTTTGCCAGTTATTGGCCAGTCTCTAAACCTTCCCCTTTTAGGGAAGGTTATTGAATGGGTAGTAGCCCAGCAGCTCCAGGGGCATCTGGACCGCACCGGTTTCCTTGATCCCTCACAGTCTGACTTTCATCCAGGCTATGGCACTAAGACTGCACTTGTGGCCCTGGTCGACAATCTGTGCCAGGAGTTGGACCAAGGTTGGTCCATTCTTCTGATTTTGTTAGATCTTTCAGTGGCTTTTGACACATGAGATGTTGGTGACTCGCCTGCAGGACTGTGCTGGGGTGGGTGGGACTGTTCTTGAAAGGTTCTGTTCCTTCCTGGCCGGAAGAACTCAGCATGTAGTTCTGTGGGATTGTACATCTTCCCCCTGGGATCTCACGTGTGGAATTCCGCAGGGATCTATTTTGTCTCCTCTCCTGTTCATCTTGTACATGCAGCCTTTGGGTGAGATCATAAGAAGGTTTGCGGTTCGGTGTCATCAGTATGCTGATGATACTGAACTTCACCTCTAATTTTCTTCTGACCCAGGCTCGGCAGTCTCAGTCTTTGCCTGTTGTCTGGCTGTGGCGGGGGATTGGATGAGGGCGAGTCATCTGAAGCTGAAACCCAACAAGATGGAGGTGATGTTGAGGAGTAAGGCCAAGGGTGTGGAGGCCCCCATCACGGATGGGGTGCATCCCTCCTTGGTCCCTCAGGTTCAGAGTCTGGGAGTCCTTCTCGATTTGCAGCTCCACCTGGATGTCCAGGTGGCAGCTGTGGCGAGGAGTGCATTTGGTAAATTACATCTGCTCCGATGTCTTTGGCCATACATCTCTGGCTCTGATCTTGCCACCGTCATCCATGCATTCATCACTTTGAGACTGGACTACTGCAACACACTCTACATGAGGCTACCCTTGATGACAATCCAGAGGCTGCAGCTGGTGCAGAATGTGGTTGCTCACCTCTTGACGGGGACAGGCTGCCGGGACTCGGGAGCACATAACACTGGTGCTCTGTTCTCTGCACTGGCTGCCTATAGTCTTCCAGGCCCAATTCAAGGTGTTGGTTATTACCTTTAAAGACTTATATGGTTTGGGCCCCACTTATCTGCAGGAGCACATCATCCCTTGTGTCCTGGATTGGCCCCTGTGGTCAGCTAGCCTGGGAGTGACCTCTTGGAGGTCCCCCAAGTTTCCTGGGTGGTGACATTCGAGAGTGCGTTCTTGGTGGGCATGCCACAGCTGTGGAATTCTCTCCCTGTGAAGATTTGCCTCTCTCCAGAACTCCCCTCCTTCCACAGACAGTGTAAAACCTGGCTGTTTTGCCCGGCATTTGGTGAGGGGGATGGGTAGTGAGGGGCGTGGGTTCTTTTGGGGTAATGTGGTATTTATTTTCTCAGGCCTTTGTTGTTTTATGTTTTTTAATTAACATTTCACATGATATTTTTTTAATTTTGTATTGTGTTTTAGTATATGTTGTGCACTGTCCTTAGATGCCATTGGGCAGAAGGGGTCATTATATAAATAATGAAAATAAATAAATAAATAAATACATAAATACATAAATAAAATAGACATTATGCCTGAGCAGGAAACTGAGGCATGGAGAGATTGGATATTATATAACAGACTCAGCACAGGGAGGAAAGGTGCCACAGACATGGTCTGCAATGGGTTAGGCTTCTAAAAACACATGCCAGCGTCCGGGCCACTGGAGAGGGCGGGGGGACATACAAACATGCAGCCGACCCCACCCCCATGCTGCACCCAGCACCCCATCTCCCACCATGATGGGCCACCATGGTAGCCAATAACAGCTAGCCATGCCTGATGGCCAAGGCAGACCCAATCCAGGCTAGGTCATGGTGGCCCACAACAGATGTGATAGCCCACTGTGGCCCACTTTGCCCCAACTGGGTGGACCATAGCCCAGTCTGTGACTCAGACTTTCTGGGGTCACAGTCTGAGCTAGCTGCTGACACAGCCTGGGGCAATCCCATGTCAACATCTGGCGGTGTCTGCACACATGTGCAGGTGAGGTCCAGGCCAGACTGGGGCAAAATTGGTCAAAGCATGATTTTGTCACATCTGTTAACATCCATTGAAGGACTTGTCCAAGAAAGCTTGTGTCAGAACTGGGGAACAGAAGTTATGTTTCTTGATTCCTTGTCCTTATCTATAAATTGCTATATTAACCTCCACAGAAACTACAGTAATGTAGCTGCAGTATTGTAAAGCCCTAATGTGTATGGGTTGTGCTGTAACAAAAATGACTTGAGCCAGTTGCACTTGGGCCAACTCCTGTTTCCAAGTGGAGCCTACTCACATTTCAAGCCAACATAAGCTCCATTGGTACAAATAGTGGTTTTGCAGTTGCACCCAGGGCTTAATGTGTGTGTGTGGGGGGGGGGGGGGGGGGGCAGAGGCTAACTGGGACTCAGCCCCAGCAATTAAATTCAAGTGGGGCCTGAACCCCAGGGTTCCCAGTAGAAATGTGCACCCCTAAAAGAAAGCCAGGAAAAGGTTGATATTGGCCATTTCAGGGTTGGAAACAAAAGTGAGAAAAAAACCTAGAAGGTTTATTTGGCTTTCATTAGTTACTTTCTTGCCTCACCCCCTGCATGGCTGTCACATAGATTAAATCACAAGAACCAGTGGTGGCTGGTGGACTTTTAAGTTGATGGGGTGTGGGGTGGGGCTAGCATTAAAATTTCACACTTGCATGATTAATGGAATAGATCATGCAATGGGTAAAAACAGATACAACAGTGGACTGCTATGGCCCGCTTTGGACCAGATCTCACCTGCATGTCTGTGCAGATGCTGCCAGATGTTGGCCCAGGATTGCCCCTGTCGGTTGCTAGCCTGGGTTGTGACCTGGAAAACCTCCAAGGAGAAACCCTGAATATGCCAGGGACATGAAGAAAGCTTCAAGAGAAGTTGGGACACTCAATACACACACACATCAGATAATCCACATTTTTTTCAATTGGTCTCTGGGAGGAAAAAGGTTCCCCACCTCTGATATAGCACTTTCAGTATCCTTCCTACAAGCTTCCAGACCAGTAAACATGAAAAAAATACATGGAAAAATCTTTAAGATCCCAAATTCCCAGTAGCATCAGATTGCTTGTAGAGTGGGGGACACAGTCAATGCACAAAATATCTAAGCCAAATATCCAATATCCAATATCCAAACTAACAAAAATCAAAAAGAAAAATATAAAAAAAAAAATATCGCAAAATATATTCAATCAATAAAACTTCCTGACCAAAAATAAAAAAACTCCAAAAATATCTATAAAATATCCAAACAACCAAATTAAAAAAACAAACAAACCCAGGCTAAGAAATAAATCAAAAATAAAATAAATAATCCATCACTCAGGAAGGGGGAACAACTAAAAGGGACTGTACCATAATGAAGAGCCACAAAACTCAGGGAAATAAAATAAAATAAAATAAAATAAGATAAAATAAATAAATAAATTAAATAAAAGAAATGACTCACTGAAGAAGAACAATCAGTCTGCTCTCTGGTGCAGCAGCCTCCAAACTGGCCCAGACCAGTTCCAGGCTGCTGCTGTGTCTACTTCTCACTCCCTGATCCCTTCTCCTAAAGAGGGGAGGGGAAAGCGAGAGCTCCTCAGGGCTTGATTGGTTTTAGGGTTCCTGGAAAGGGAGCCCTAAAACCATTTTGATTGGCTAAGTTTCCTTCATAGGAACCCATGCCTTTGTGTCCTGGCCCCTCCTTCAGCCCCTCCTCTTTCTTTTAATGCATCGACACCAAGCGGGTGACTGTCTTGGCCACTCTCAGGACACCAGTGCATCAAAAGCAAGGGGAGGGGCCCTCCTGCTGCCCTGGCTCCCCCTTGCTGCTCCCTCCATCCCCCCTCCCCTCTGCTCAACAAGAGCTGGCTGTGCATGCCCAACAGCCAGCCTGGCACTGACCAGTCACCTCCCACATACCCCCACCTCTCTTTCCCTCCTCCACCTGACTCCCAGCTGGCCGCGTATACCCAACGGTGCTCTGTGGCTGGCCAGCAAATGTGCAAAAGCACACAGAGCTGAAAAGTGCTGTGAGCATTTGTGAATGTGCCTCAGACTGGGCATGCCTCAGCTGTCTCTGCTCTCGGTGTGCCTAAACCACTTTCCAACTCTACCACGTGGTGCATGGAAGGCAAAGGGAAGGGCCCAGCTCCTCCTGCCTTTCACATCCCCTCAGCAAAGTGGCCAGTCAGGCCACTTCCATGAGCTCTCTCTCCCTCCCTCCCCCTGGCTGCCTCTCAGCTGGCCAGTGTAACAATGGGGGAGGAAGGGGGAGCGCATGGAAGCAGGCTGGCTGACCACTCTGCTGAGGGGAGGAGGAAGGAAGGAGGAGCAGGGATCTTCCTCTTGCCTTTCATGTGCCTCAGTCGTACAGCTCGAATGTGACTTGGTGGGTTGGCTTGGCTGTGGGGAGTTTGGGGGATGGGAGAGTGAGGCAGAAGGCACAGGAAATGGGGCACACCCGCCCCTGCCCACCAGCTACTTCTGACAAGAATTCCTGTTTTATACTCAGCAATAGGAAGGAAGGTCAGTTCAGTGGTTGGGTTGGTAGATGAACAATAGGCTTCCTTTCCCTGTTCTGACAAGCTCTGAGCTATGAGGTGTGGCTTCTGGGGTAGGAGGCGTGACTTCTGAGACCATCTTGGGGTCTGGTAATTCATTTCTTACAAATTAAGCACTGGTTATACCAGTGCTACTAAACCAATAGCTTCAGTTGTGGAAACTCTCTAGTGCAGACAAGATCTAAGGGTGTTAACAAACAAGGTGATAGCCCACATCAGGTGGGTGTTCATTTATTAGGTATTTTCCCTCACTGGCCATGTGGCTACCACCCATCCAAAATGCAGTCCCTACTCATGGTGGGATCCCAGAGCATGCGTAGCTTGTCATGTGGGGAGAATGTGGCCTAATGTATGTCTAAGGCCATTTTTAGATGAGCGCGCAACGCGCTCACACATCGTTGCCAAAATCCCGCAAGACGGGATTAGGCGAGACGCTGACGAGAGTCATGCGCACAGGAGCGGGACGTGCGTTCTTTTCCGGCTGTAATCTGACCACCATGATCGCCGACCTGGTCAGATCAGGAAAAGAATGCGCGTCCCCCTCCCGTGCGCGTGACTCACGGCAGCGTCTCGTCTAATCCTGTCTCGCGGGATTTTGGCAACGACGCGCGAGCGCACCGCACATTCATCTGAAAATGGCCTAAGTGTCTGCATCCCATCAATTAGGATGGGATGTAGCCTCCTCACATTCAGGTGCACCAGCACCATTGAGTTGCGGGCAAAAAAGCCTAGAGCACTCTGCAGAGCTATCGCTTCCAGTTCGTCTCTCCCCTCCTGCTCTTCCTGGCAAACATGTAACATCTTTCTTAAAAGCAAAACATGCCATTTTCCAACATGCATTCTCCCAGCTCTTCCTGGATGGCAGTATGCGTGTGACGCTCACTCTTTCCCAGCCATTGCATTCCCTGTAACAACTTGTAGAGGATTACCATTGCTGGGGCCATGGCTCAGACCGACACCCAGGCAACAACCAGCACCACTACAATCACTACAGGGGCTGCCCGTTTATTAGGCACAATAATCTGCCACCCCATGGCACACCTCTGCCCTGCCAATTGTTCTTGCGTGCCTTCCGCAAACACTCCGCCACAGCTGGATTCGAGGGATGAGTATCAGGAAAATGTCCCCCTGCCGATCCTGCCACCCAAGCGATTGTGCCAAGCTGCCCCCCAAAGGAGAAGGCACAAGGAGAAATAGTTTTTTTTTTTAAAAAAAATCTTTTATTTTTTATAACCCATGCTTTCTGTGCTTCTTTGGATGTTTGAGAAGGGGAGCATGGAGAATGATGGTATGGCATAGCAACATGCTGCTTTCGGGGCTGGGATTGGAAGGAAGGGGACGGGTGTGGGTGCCCCTAAAATGGGGATGACGGGGTGAGGTCACTGGCCATGCACTGGGGGGGGCGGAGGGCCATCGTACCCCATTGGGGAAAAGCCTCTGCCCAGGTACAAAGGGAATGGCTGTAGGAAAGCCAGATAAAGGCCGGGTGCTGGCCATTTGCAGAGTAGCCACCTGCACATCTGTGCTTCCTATTGCCATTCCCAGACCCGGCTAACCTGTGAATGCCAATAGAAAATACACAGGCTGAGGCCTGCAGTCAGCTAATCTGTGAATGCCAGTAGGGAACGCACAGGTTGAGGCCTGCAGCCAGCTAATCTGTGAATGCCAGTAGGGAACGCACAGGCTGAGGCCTGCAGTCAGCTAATCTGTGAATGCCAGTAGGGAATGTACAGGCTGAGACCTGCAGCCAGCTAATCTGTGAATGCCAATAGGGAACGCACAGTACTGGGAGGAGAGGGTAACGAGATCCAATTGCACCTCTCAGTTCCTGCCCCTTCTGAGCCCTTCGGCCATGGATGAAAAAAGCTTCTCCAGCCCCTTCATTTACTGACAGAACTTCACAGAGACACAACTTCATGGGGAGGCTTCAACTTCAGGTCCCCATTTCAAATTCAATTCCATCTTCTTTCAGAGGGCCCTTTGCCCCCAGCCCTTGGGAAGTAACCACTCTCCTGCCTTGGGAGTAGGGAGCCACTGGTACCCTACCTACCATCCTTCCTGGGAAGACATCTGGGTCTGCCTTTTTCCTTCACAATCTCCCCTTTTCAGGGTTTCCTCAGCTTTTATATAACCCTTGACTGGGTCGAATTGGGCTAGTGTCTCCTTGGCCAGACCTGTGGCAGTGGCTGGGACCTGGCTGGCCAAGGAGCTAATCCTGTCAGTGTCAGGATTTACTCCTGGCCAGCACCCTGCCATTCCTGCTTGGCATTGTTCAGATCCCTGGTGAAAATAAGTGTGTAAATCAGGGGTGGGGAACCTCAGGCCCACAGGCCAAGTGGGACATGCGGCTAGTTTTTATTTGGCCCCTTTCCATTTATTGAATCTAGTTTCTGGATCCAGTTCTTACCCCTGAACACTGAAAGACTGATCTCAGGTGAGGGAGGAGAGATGAGGGCATGCACACATGGTTAGGGGACAGATCCTTGGTATAGAACCATGATGTGGACCCTTCTCTTCCTGAGTGAACCCCTTAAGCTCTCCTGTCCCCAGTTTCTATGCAGCCTTCAGAACTTGTACTCATTTTCAAAGTGGCTCCTGAGACGGAAAAGGTTCCCCACCGCTGCTGTAAATCTAAACCCTTGATTCTCAATGTTTCATAAACTCCAGGGATGCTATCATGTAAAAATAACAGTTTGTCCTACATGGGCCAACCCAAAACCTAGATCCATAGATTCCTACTCATGCAATATATGCACACTATTACCAGAGATGGGGAACCTCTGACCTGGGGGCCAAATGCGGCCTCTGGCTAGTTTTTATGTGGCCCACTTCCAGCTCCTGGAATTGGCCCCTGGATCCAGTTCCTGCCGCCAAGCAGTGAAATACTGAACGCAGGGTAAGGAAGCAGAGATGAGGGCATGCATGCAGGGAGAGGGGACAGATCTGTGATTTGGACCCTCATCTTCTTGAGCGCACCCCTTAAAAAACCCCTGCCCCAACGTCTCTGTGGCCCTTGGAGCTTGTACTCATTTTCAGCAAAGTGGCCCCTGGGAGGAAAAAAATTCCCCGCTCCTGCACTTTAGTATCAAGGAGTGTGTTTTAAAAGTGGTGTCATGGAACAAATAAGACAGACAAAGTAAATCTGAATCCCCTTGAGCCGTTCTGTCAAGACTTGCAAAATCCTGATTAGCTGCAGCAAAAAAACAACCTTACTGAAAGCAGGAGTTCCCACCTCACTGGAATTTCAGTTATTAGAAGATAACAATGACGGCAGCATGCCTATAATTCCCCACACCCTCTTGCTGATCATTTAGCTCTCAACATTACCTGTGCTTAAAGGTAACCTGACCTTCAGAAAGAACTAGTCGCTCCCTGATTTATTGATTTGCTCCAAATCTTCATGTTGATGCGGTTATTGGGAATAGGGGCAGGGAGAAAATAAGTGATACACCTTTCTTTGTGACACAAAACCAAGGAGAAAGTAAAGATATTGGACAATCAAAACATGAATGATTTGTCATAACAATATGAGACAATCATTATGATCTTTGGTTAAATGGCCACTTTGTTCCTAGCTACTATAAACTCCCTCATTTCCTTATCAAGCAATTTGTGTATGTTCATTAACTGCGAACTCACAAATATGGATAATTATTAATGCATTATCATTATTAATAAGGCACATCTCAAGTTTCTTATTCACAGTTCATGCTGTTCTTATAATTTTAGATCAATTCTCATTCAACAGGAACATAAAGCAAGTAGCTGAAGGCTAGGCCTTTTGCTATTTATTTATTTATTTATATTTATTTTGTAAATTTTTACCCCGCCCCTCCTGCCATGCAGCTCAGGGCGGCTTCCATACATTAAAACAATAAAATCAATTAAAAGTCAGCATAAATATTATAAAATATTAAAACAGGGCTAGATACAGTCATAAAACCAAAAATAGGTGGGG